>QXVZ01029997.1:0-12016 GCA_008931825.1 Phallusia fumigata
CGGTTCGCCAAAATCGCCGCCATTATACGGTACGATGGTAAAACTACAAAAATTTAAGGCCAGCGCCATTAAGTGCATGAAGGGTTTCAACGTTTTTGGGCTTGGGGTCTTTGGTAGATGTTAGTAGTCTTGTACGGTTTGGGGTTATTTGGTTGTAGGACCCTATCTGCCTAGCGTGTTCCTTCTTGACAATCGGACTTACAATACCTTTGGGTTAGTATTGTGTATTAGATGAAACCAACACACGTAATTTAGATGGGTCCGGTAGCATAAAACATAACATCAATAAACCTACATACCATCGCGTTCGCTCGCCTAAAAACAATCGACATAATTACTCCTAATTTTTCCGTGCCACGTACCAAGGTGGGTCATTTAGGACCTAGCACGACTTGATGCTCCCACTGGGAAAACAACATTACGACATAAAATTTGATTCCAGCCTTACGTCACAATAATATTCAAGCCAACTACGTTACAGTATATTGATGCACCAGGTTTGAACGTTCGGCCCTGTTATGTTGTTTCCGTGCTCGCTATTATTGCACAAGCCTGTACACGGGGGTAGCAACCATTGTTAAACTAAATTTAACGCTGCATAACTCTTTTCCTAACAATAGTTGGCCAATGTTCATTTCTTTTACTTTTTGTAATTCTTTCTGAACGTTCTTCGTGCAGCAAAGTCACGGCGTTTACGTATACCGCTTTGTGCGCCTGAAGCCAGGTGTTAGATCTCGATTGGGATCGCCTTTTCACCTCGTGAACTAGCATATGTTGCTTGAATATATTTCCTATGTAAGCAATTGTACGTTTTGTCCAACACCATATTTAGAAGGACTTGTTATTAACTTAAAATACATAATTTTTTCGGACAAAGGGATATTTTCGGTTTGTTGGGCTGGTGCTTTTATTGTCAAGGAACAATTGAACTATGTTTTGTAACATAGTACCGCACCTACATGCATCACAGGCATCTCACCTGTTACCTAACACATCAGTAGCCTGTAGCGTTGCGTGCGTCATGCGACGTACATTGCAAAGGGGCACAAAGGCATCACAGAAATGATTTTTGCTGTTGCCGACCGCCCAATTTCGAATGGTCACCTCAATGTGGATGCCGCCTTGTATTTGTAAGGCAGACGTTTTTCCGTCTAATTCGGATACAACTGGATATACGAATGATTTGTACCGAAAACACCAAAACCACGTTGCAGTTGCATTTATTCATAGTTACTGCTTGCTGTTAGACACTTTACAGCATTGTGCTCTGCAGTCTAGAACATTGTGACATCGTAAAACTTATGCACTCTGCTGACTAACCGCCATTATTACCGCGCGTATGACGTAACCGTGTCGCCCAATGCTTTCGGGTTGTTATTGCATAGGGTTATACCTAACAAATTATTTTTAATTTAAAATAATTTTATCATTATAGTGTCGCTACCTAGATAAGGTTAAAAGAAACGTTTGTTTAATAAAGGTTCTTTTCCGATCAACTACTACCTAGATAGGGTTAAAACAAACGTCTTTGGATAAACCGGAAGTTCGCCTAATTCTGATGTTAATTGTGCATTGTTTGCTTTTGGCATTGTTTCAACAATGAGAAACATTGACAAACGCTTCAGGGTATTCAAATTTTGTTTTTCTAACTATGTTTAGTGAAGCGAGAATTTTTAGGCTGTTCAAAAGTTGAAAGCGATAACAAACCAAACTGCATTGTTGCTGTTACAAAATATATTGTTATTAATGTAGAGAAATTACGAAAGTGGTTCCCAGATTTCGCTGACGCCGGTAGTGGAAGCTAAAGATCATTAAAAATTATGTGTTATTGATGTGTGCTATAATTTGACTTCATATTAGATAACAACAGTGAAGGCGCGCGTAGGCAGTGTGACCTGCAGCGCTTCATGATATCCCTTAACATCATCGTCAAACTTTTAAACTTAATAATTCCACCTACCATGAGAGATACAAATTTAAAATTTCCCAGTTTTGAAGTTGATTTTATTCTAATTCCCATTTATTTTATTCAACCAACTGTTTGTATGTTTAAATTCCTCTGTCCAAACAGTTACACTTTCTCTTGTTGTTTGGGCATTCGGCATTCAAGGGCATTACAACTTTTACGGCCTGGTAAATATCGGCGATTGCTCACTAAGAAAAGGTGACCACACGCTTAAAAGTAGTTTATAGCCACAATTTTTAAGAGTTGGTATTTCAATGAAATGTCGTCAAGCTAAAATCCTCGCCCTTCTGGCGCATTAAACGGCTTTGGATCTTACGTTACTTTTGACGCAAAATGCAATAGGAATACATGTTTATTTTCATGATACTAAACTGTACAACATTACAAAACACTGATTTTCAAATCTGCGTTGGAGGTTCATACTTGTTAAGTAGCAATGAAAGAAAGGGCTAATTAAAACGTTGCAACATAGTAAAAATCTATCATAACCTTGAAGTATCCATATGGACATGTTTTTGTGGTTAGAAAAAACAAATCACAAATGGTTATGTTGTTAGCAATAATTGAAAAGAAATCCGAATGTTTATTAAAACATTAAAAACATAAGACAGCATCCACGCGTTTCGACAATATGACCACATGCAATAACGCGTGTGTTTATTGCGCGCAAAGGTGACACGAAGAGAATGTCAGGAAATTTCCGACAACAAAGCCGCCAAGAATCAGGAGACGGATCGCTATCTTAGCGGGAAAAACATGAGCTGGTGAAACGTAACATGGTTTGTTGCCATGCTTTGAAAATTTCGTCAGGTAAAGGCTATAGGTTCTAAACATGTTTTTAAACAATGTGGGGACACACACAAGGAATGCAATGTACATAGGTATGTGTGGGTTCATTACAATACAGGGCATGACACAAACAATATAAAATTGACATCTTATTTGCACTAATATTATCCCAGCATCGAAAGAATGTGATAACAGCAGGAAATCTATAACCATTTTGCGAAAAGAGTAACAAAGCAAGACGCACGAAATCTATACTGCCAAGTGAGATTGCACAATTCAACGTTTACTTTTTGCATTAAGGTTTAGTTTTGCAGTAGCGCAAATGTAAACGAAAGGAAAAGGGACTCAAAAGAAATCTCAAACCAAAACTTTAAATTTCACCTTTAATGCCACTTATCGTTGGTGTGAGGCGCCAGTGTTTGTCATGTTTTGTTGCTGCTCAGGTACAGCATTAGCTTGTCTCTTGCACGACAAAATTTCCTGTCTGATGACGTGATTCATGACGCAGTACAGCAGGAAGACGACGATTCCCTGCGATCCGTTTAGCACGCTGTTAATGTACATGAACACCTCGTTCGAAATCTCGTTCCCGATGCCTGTAAAAATGACAACATGAGCGGTTAACTCGGGAATAGTGAGAATTTTTTGACAAGAGAGCACAAAAATGTGCATTTTTACATACGTTCCTACGTTTGCAATGAGCTAAAAATGGGGAGTACGAAAAATATCACATCTACACTGAAACATAGTAAGATCTGATGGGTAACATAACGGGTGGCAAGTAATACGCGAGCAGTAGCTTGCTCATGTCTTGTTTGTGCTTTACGAGATTCAACCAATTCTACAAACAATGCACCTGTAAAAAATGCCAAACCCCAGGTGCCACCAAGCATTAGAAGTAAGAGAAATAATGCCTTTGCTGCTCTCAACGCATTCTTTGCTCCTCGATGCGCCTCTCGGTTTTGCATCTTTCTCAACTTGTACATAACATGAGTTGTCTTTAGGATGATCACGAAGTTGATAAGGAGGACGAGAGCAAGAGGAGCGACGACCGAGGCATAGAAGATCGAAGTACCCGGAGCCAACCAGCATCTGTCGTACTTGGGAATAGGTAAGGATTGGTTTTGAAAATTGTTGCATTGCTTGAAAAATGGTTGTTCCTTCATGTAGATTTTGTGGGAAAATCCCACACCCGCAATTGTACCCACGAAAAAGGCGGGGATGATCCAACCAACGACCATAAAAATTTTAAGTCTAATTTTGGGATCTTGTGCCTCAAAAGTGTATGGAAGTGAGGTGGCCATCACTAGACGAATTCCCTCCACCAGGAACCACATTCCTGCAACAACAAATGATGTTATCATTGAGGAAAAAATAATTGTTTTTTAATCTGTATTTTGTATGCATACCTACACATAACAAGAGATAATGAATGGTCACAGTGAAAACCATGCAGGGGCTTTCGTGTAAGACGGCAAGGTCATGTAAAATGTTGACAGCATGAAAAAGCAGAAGAGCCAATGACAAGTTGATTTGTACCGGAATTCTGTCATCGCCTTGTCTGTGTATGAGGATCACTATGGTGGCCACCAGAAATGCTAGAGATGCTGCTTCTGTTGCGTAGGAGGTGATCTGAAAATACAGTAACGGGCTCTGCCTCAGCAACTTTTCTAAAACACGAGATCTGTCAGGCTAATTACCTTTACACCGCTTGGTATTGCCACGGTTTTCACAGCCAGAAGAACGGTAAAAATGGTGAGGTGGTTGCACTTGCATCTGACGTTTCTTGTTTTCTCATCGATGCTGGTGACGCAACCCGCGTCTGAGTATTTCCATGAAATTTTATCCATAAACAGACAGATGGGTTCCAGTTTTCTGATCATCAGGTTGCTGGTATTTTTCTTCTCCTCTGCGATCTTTCTGCAGACTGACTCTGATGAGGTGGACGAGACAGCGAACTTTGCGCTTCCTGGAAGTTGGTCGTTACCTTCTGTGTGATTGGATGAACGGAAGGAGTTATTGGCGTCCAAGCCAATGATAACAATGTATGTCGAGTTTTCTGTTGTTATGAATCGCGTTGCTGCGAGGGAACTCGAGTTGGACGATTGTGCTTGTGCCGTTTCCGTTGTGTTCATCTTGAAGACAAACACAATGGCAGCGATACGACTAACGTTATTTGTTTGTAGTGTGAAGTCGATGTGAGATGATCCTAGCTCAAGGATTGAGTTGTATGTCGTCTGGTTAATGTTGGTCACAATGATGTGCAGCTGAATATCTCCACAGTTGTAGGTGCTTCCTTTTGTTTCGGAATGATTTCGGTAAACATTCTTAAGTTTGTTTTCGAGATGTTCCAATCCTTCTGTTCCAGTCGGTTTGAGATGCCTCAACGTTTCTATTACGACTTTAACGCAACGTTTGATTTTTGCAAACGAGAGTTGGTTTAAAAACTGGGCCAATGTCGCCACAAAGTTACAAATGCACCATAAAAGACTAACGGTAGCTAGAAAACAAACAACTTGTCACATCTTTTTTCTCGACAACAAAATGCAACAAACCTATACACAAAATTTGTTAGATTGAACGTGTTTTAACCCAGCTAACTCGTCGCTACAAATGCGTATTTTTTTAAATTGTAGAGTTCATAAATGAAAAACATAAATTACCTGTTGAAATGGAACACGTGAAATTGATGTCAATGTATTTTTCTGTGTTGAGACAAGGATCTTTAAAACCAGTAAAACTATGAGGTTTTTTTGGAATGAAGCAGTGAGGTTTATCTTGACACCAACTCATGATCTGGGTCACTACCTGAGATCCATTGCAGTTTAAATCTTCTTTGTGATGTGCATGACAAACCCTAAAGCAAAAAAGAAACTTCAACAATTTTGACACAAAGTATATTTTAAAAATAAAAATAATACGAAATGTCTATCATACCACTCATAACGTTTGGAATGAAGTTGCGCTTAAAGGCGACTGGAAACGTTTCGAATTACAAACACCCCTAAATTTTAAAATCTAAGTATACGTGTTTAAACCAAAAAAAACTTGGTTTAAATCTAACCAAAACATACAAGGGAGTGTGCAAAATCGGCTGCTACAACTGCCCAAAAACATTTGTAAAAGCAAATAATTAAAATTGGATAAATAGCTAGTAATAAGTAAGTAGGCACAGTCATAAGGTTTTCGACATTATGTTGTAATGATTACTACAGCGACTGTTTACACGTTTCATTACAATGTGTTCACTATGTGCAAGCTCTCTGACAGTAAGTCCGTGTCCTGTATTTCTAGGTGTAAAAATGCTATTTGATTAAACATGATTTCAAAAGTTTCGACAAAACGGTATTTCCAAACCAGAACTTATTGCGCCAACTAAAAAATTCTGATACAATATTACTTCCACTTACTCGGAGTAGGGTTGATATCGTCCATAAAGAGCCGACACTACCTGAATCTTTTTCCCAAAAGGACAAGTCATATTTAGAGAACCATCTATACAAACTAAACCAAAAAAATGGCAACAATTAAAAAACAATATCTGTATTATCATCTCTTTTAATGTGGACGTTTATGTTCACCTATACATCGCCTGTAGTGTGACTGTTGTCGACAACCGGTTGTGAGAGAATATGAGGTGTGAGCTGGAAAACATAAACATAAAAATTTGATTGCAATTTTGTTAAGCGAACAAAGATTTTCTTGCGTCATTTCGACAATATAGCTTACAGGAGAAATGAACTCAAGTGATGTTAACTTCGAGAGCAACTTGCAAGATTTGTACAGGACTAGTTGCCCAACAAATTGAAAAACCTACCTTCGGTTCTGGTCAAATACAGAATAATCACTGCTGCTGCCAAGTGCAGAAATAAAACTCTTAAACAAAGAGACATTATTGGTTGTACGCCTGACTTAAAAATACTTCGGTAAAAGCGTGCAAAACGCTGTATTGTTGACACTACAGCAATGATTACACGTAACACAGCTGGACAAGCAAATGGTACGCATTACAACCTAGGCAAGATCTGCTTCTCAGTAAATATAAGGAAGGGCGTCAAAATGCAATCAGAAATCTCTGCGGCGTGTGACGAACATAACGTTATAACGTTACTAAAGAGTGTTGTTAAATTATCGGCCATTTTACGAAAAAATAACAATAAATTAAGTAACAACTGATCCACAAGGTCATCTTGCTGTCTTCACTTATGTTGGCCTCGTTAATTGATAACCCCCACTTTCCAAACGAAACTAAATCAAGTTGGCATAAGACAGCATAGGAA
Source organism: Phallusia fumigata (assembly GCA_008931825.1). Lineage (NCBI taxonomy): Eukaryota > Metazoa > Chordata > Ascidiacea > Phlebobranchia > Ascidiidae > Phallusia > Phallusia fumigata. The sequence goes on from QXVZ01029997.1 coordinate 7,036, forward strand.
AAAGTTCCTCCAGAGAATATACAAACAACTCATTGAAGTGTTTACATGAATAAAATTTTATTGTTAGATGGTAGAGGCATACCTAAAAAAACTCTTTATCGCCACGTGGGTCTGTTTAGTGACAGATTGCAGTACAACAAATGCCGTAATATATCCAGTGCGTAAATGCATGCATGTTTTAAACAAACCACAGTTGTTCAAAATGAGCGTGTTTTTTGTTGACTTCACTTCTTTGTTAAACAAATGCGGTATTTATTACAAACCCACCGCATAAGTAAAGATCCACTCTATTGGATCACAACTATGCATTCATAATCTTTATTTTGTTTGTTCTTGAATGAGTTAACTTGACGAACATTTTGGAGTTCCAATCGACGGCGAAAGGATTTTACCATTGCAGCCTTGCGGTTAAGAAAAGTTACAAGATTCCGTGGGTTGGTTGCAAATTGCACAAGTCATTAGTAAATTTGCAACAAATGATAACAACCTTGTAAGATTTCTCGCCTCTCAACGGCACCAAACCGCATGTACGGGTGTGTGGAATATCGTCCAGCTTGTTATCGTCCGAGCCATACATTTCATTTTCTTAAAAACCCGAACCGGAGCTGAACCCTATATTTCGTTTGGCATTGAACCTGAACCGAACCAGTAAAAATGAAGACTCATTTTTCTATGTAATCACCACCACAAAAGTTTTACGCGACTTGCAAAAAAATATAGCATTTTAGCCTTTTGACAGAATGAAAAAGATGAGAGACCTGAGCTTTATCAGTTGCCAAATGGCGTAATGGGTGTTCCGGCTACAACAGTTAGCGTTGAAAGAGAATGTTATGATAAAATATTGTTTCTAGTTTATTTCAGGTTTTTGCAGCGCATAAGTCAGTCAGGTAAATTCAAGGAACTTGAACGTTGGCTTTAGTGGTGGTGCAGTACAACAGGAAGTAGATGGAACAAAAAGGTAAACTGAAGGGGCATTTGAACTGGTTCAAAAACCGCAAACCGGTTCGGGCAAATTAACCGGTCCGAACCAGAAAACATTTTTTTTGTACAACCGGAACCAATCCCAAACCTCTAAAAAAATAAATAACGAACCCGAACCTACTCCATGGTTAAAACGGTAAGATTTTTATGCAGACGACAAGGCAAGATTGTTCCTCGACGAGAAATTTTCCTGAGGGGGAAGTTCCAGGAAAAGTTTTACGTTTTGTGAGCCTGATTTTAAAGGAAACGAAATTTACAGTCGTCAGAGCAAGCTCACTAAGCGGGGGACCACGCTTTCCTTTAGACCCCCTAGGGAATCCAGTGGAAGTGAGGACGACGACTTCAGACCGTCCACCAGTCGAATGTAAGTATTAAGAGATGAACAATTTTCGTTGTTGCGTTTGACAGTGATTCATGAATTAAAACGTATGTCGCTTTCTCATACAGCCTTCGAAGACGCCCTGATGGTGAAGAGTCTGAGGCAAAACGATTTGCTAGGGTGGGTGGAAAAAAGGCATCACCAACTGCAAGGTGAGTTTTAAAGTTTTGCCACGCTCAATGTGGGGGTTAGATCATAATTTCACCCTAGCCGCGAGATCTGCGTTAACACCTGTCCGGAACCAATCAGACGCAGTGATGTAATCACAATTGCGGAAATTTCTTGGCCTGGTGGGTGCCCCAAAGTCGGGTAACCACGATTGCTCCCAATCCGCGGAGAGCACGGCTGTAATTGCGAGGTCGCGCAAGGTTCTTCGACCTCACTGGGGGTCCCAGGGCTGAAGAACCCATTTTCGATTGCGCGCAAAAGTCGGGGACAGGGGGGTCCTCGACGAAATCGTCCACCGCGATAGCGAGGTAGATCCAGGTTGTGAAGAATCCTATCTCAATGACTCGCAAAAGTCACAGACCACCATGATGCTCGAAGCATACGCACGCGCGCGCACGGAGATTGAGCCATACCCGTGGTCTGGTGATCCTGAGATGAACGCGCCTCGCAAGCGGTATGTGTACTTGTTCGATTATGCGTGTGTGTGTGTGTGTGAGGAAATCGCGGATAGCGCTAGAGTATCTAAATTTTTTGTCCAGTTAGTCCAAAAAGAGATCAAAAGTACAAAAAAACAAGGCAAAAAATAAACCTATTTTAAACCTATCGGGGTTTATTAGTACAAAAAAATAAACCTTTTTCTACCTCAAAGAAAGTGTGAATGTGAACTAGATGTACAAATTCATTTGTTTTCGAAAGTTTGCTGAGAAAATTAGACTGCGTCAAAAGCAAACCTGACTAACCATGTTGCGTTTATTTGGAGTTTGCTGATTGGTTGGCTCTTTAGCAGAACTAAAGGTAATATTATGTTTGCGGTAAATCTCCAAGCACTTCTTTTTTAAGTTTTATTGAGTCCACCTTTCGGTTTACTGCTTTTTTGTCTTTAGGATTAAAATGTATGACTTGCTACGGATCAGCCAGTTTCGAGGATTGTGGGGAGAATGGTTACATAGAAGAATGCATGTCAAATCAGGTACAAGAATTTTTTACTCCTTTGAAAGTACTTTCAGATCCTTTTTAGGTTGTTGTAAAGTGTTGAAGCTTTCCGCATTTCAAACTAAAACTAACTTCTAATTTGTTTCGAATTCGTGCGAAACTGTCATTCGCCGTATCAATAAAGATCGTCATATAATTTTTAAACATTGCAAGAAAACCGATGCGTGCAGAGCAAATCAGTTGCAGGTCAACTGACTAACCTTTGTGCATCCATTGGCGAGCATGTATCGAAACATAGTATTGTAAAAATGCCATTGAAGTTCAGATTTTTTGTTAAAATAATTTGTTTCAGAACACAAGGCTATCTGCCAGCTCAACGCAATGTAACTCGAATCAAATCAGTTCGCTGTGTACTTGTTGTTGTGACACAGATATGTGTAACATCGCTGCTCCTACATGTCACTCGTCTATTGTTTAACCTTTGCCTGGTACGTTTTTATTCCCTCTCGGAAGTTTTAAGTCTTACGGTGACGTAAAGGGATAAAAATCCAGATGACTTGTATCGTTCAAATGCAGTTTAAGGATTTCCTGTTTTAATCACAGGAAAACTTTGTCAAAAACAACCGAAACTCCTTTCCCATGGTAAATTCACTTGCTTTAATGACAACAAACCAGGTGCGGTTTGTCTGTATCAGTGTTCAGATGACGACTACTTCATTTACCCAGCTGGTCATGAAATAAATGTTTGCAGAAACAATGGAACATGGAAACATGAGACACCATGTTGTGGAAGTATGCATAAAACCCAAAGCTAAGTGTTGCTTAACCTAATCTCCTCATTATTTTCAGGATCTTGCCCCCCCATATTTTGTTTACGATTTTATGGATCTGATTCATGTGTCCATTGCAGGAGGTCGCGAACGACTAGCAGCTATATTTGAAGACGTCTTCAAGGCATGTGCAGCTTGGTTTCTGACAACCAGCAAAAACATGTTGGGAAACACAAATTTAAATTACTGATTGAACAAATTGTAGTAATAGGAAAAGTTCCGTGCATTAGATTAACATTATCAAGTTTTTTTTGTAGTGTTGAAGTTATAGCCGAGGATGCGGTAAAAGATTCTGTTGTGTTTTTCGGCGACAACCCGATCGAATCGAGCGTTATAAAGTTTAACGAATATGGGGCCAACTCCAGTCAATTTTTGAGGCTTCTTTCGAAACGTTCCGTCGAGAAGCCAAAAGGTAAATCATACTGCGCGAAATCAACTACTGTCATTTCCTGTGCGTGCGATAGCAAGTTGGTTCGAAAACTTACGTGAAATCAATCAAAAAATTCCACAATCAAATAGAGAATATAGCGATTCCATTGCGAAAATTGTTAACTAGCTGCATAACGTTTCATGCTTATACCTGCTGAAACCATTTACACAGGAACGGTAAACATCGGTGCTGTCATACAATATGCACTCGACAACCTCTTAACAACGGAGGCTGGAATGAGAGATGGAAGAGTTCAAAAAGCTCTTGCTGTCATAACCGACCACAACTCTGATGATGACGCTGTTGGACCAGCTAACGAAGCACGAAGGCGTGGTTACTTGGTAATATAAAAATGCAAACCGTCATTGTTGGACGATGTGACTTTGGGATTGCAAATTTTATTTCGCATAAAAAAAACACATAAAACATAATAAAAAAATGACAGATTACAATGTGTTTAACAGGTACTTGTTTTTTTTACATGGGAACGACTTGAGTCAATTTCGATCGAAATCAGTTCAATGAAATCGCCGGAAGTGAGGATTTAGTTTTCTTTTACGACGAGGTGGCCGGAAATTTCGGAGTCAACAGTTGGCAATTTGTGATCGAAAACTTCTGTATGAAACCCTGTGACCACGTGGTGCACGAACACGATTCTTAGAAAATCCAAAAATTATAGTGAGAACGCACTGCTTTATGTATGGTGATTCATGATTTAATTGGTAAACTTCCACAAATAGGGTTGAGCGAACTTTTTTGTTGCATATTATTACTACGTGAAAAACGATGCAATTTTTCTTTTGTCCTCGTTATTTCAAAGAAAGTCTGTTATGAACATAAAGCAATACAGAGCTTTCTTCTCCTATTTGACTTTGTATTAATATGTGGCGCGTCGTGTTTTGTTTAATCGGTGAAAACAATCAAGTATTATTAAATTATTATCCAAATCGTATGTTTGTAGCCTATGGTTTATCACCTAAGCCCAGGGCTGGATTAACCATTAAGCAATATAAGCACGTGCTTAGGGCATCAAGGGAAGGGGGGCACCACAAAACTTATCATAGCCAAAGTTTATGTTTGGAATTTATTTTTTTCAATTGGGAATTACACACCGGGGCACCTGTGGCGGCTATTCAAAATACAACTAGGAACTGTTGCCGGTCGCATCACCGACTTTATTTTACTACCGGTCGTCGCATAAGCACCGAATTACATAAAATGTGAGGTGAGAAATACACGTCACCATACAATCTATTGACA
>QXVZ01029997.1:12079-26024 GCA_008931825.1 Phallusia fumigata
GCCATTGTCAGGACTTTAGTTGGTTTCTCACGCGTGTATTCAGCCGCTGAAACTTGACTGCGGCAGCACAATAGTTTTGCGCTCGCACCTGATGGAACAGTGTTATTTTTTGATGTGAGCAAAGGAAATAACCAACCAACATGCTCTTACCGATAGTTTTGTCGTATGTGTTGGAATACTGCGACACGTCGATGTACACGTTTGTGACGTCAGAATATAGTGTGTGGTGACGTACGTCTGCCACCTTACATTTTTTGGCGTCTATGTGGCAGCCGTGAGTAAAATAATGTCCGTAATGCGGCAATAGCAAAAAGGTTGTGCACCCCTGCACTACGCCTATGGGACGCCAGTGAGTCCAAGTTATTTTTTATTAATTACATTTTACAAAGAAATGGGTGTGATCGGGTAATATCTCATTTATTCGTGTAACAAAATATCAATTTTTTATTGACTCCCTTGTTCTAACATGAATTTTATCCAGCTAAGAAGTTTCTATCAATGCACGGCCGCCATTACATACACTGTGCTCGGCCTCATAAAACGCGCTTAGTTGTGAATCCCTGCTTCATAGGTTCTAGATAGGCACCAATTTAAAAAAAAATCCACGACCCAATCTGATCAAGATTGCTGCGTTCGACACCACTCATGGGGGCACCAATGTCTTTAAGTGCTTAGGGCATCAAAAGGGGTTAATCCGGCCCTGCCTAAGCCGGGTTGTGACTATCACTTGTGTAGCAAATCACGCACAGATACTAACGCACCCAGACCGTTGCCCGTTGCCACTAAAAGGATTAACATTTTTTTTAAAGCAATCTCGTCCAAAGGTACGCATTTTCAACATGACGCATAATGCAGATAGAACCATCCAACAGTTATTGACGTGAACGACGGTTCAACTTCAGAATAACGTGTTGTTTAAAACTTCATTGTGGCAATTTTAACATGAATCTGAACTCATTGTTTACAGGTTTTTCACGGCAGTATTTTCATGTACCACTGGGTTGCGTGTAGTCACCAGTTGGATTAGTTGGGTGTAAACAGTACGCAGGAACCGGTATTTGTACACACTCACTTTATACTAGTTGTCGATTTACGAGTCCTGTTTTACATGAAAATCAGATTTTCTGCAGCAAAATGTGGTTTTTGAGAGTTTTATCCGTGTACTTGATAGCAACATTCATTTTTCTGCTTTTATTCTGTGATGAAGGTAAGTTTGTCAGTCAACTTAAATCACCGGTGTAGATCTAAACCGATGTTAATGTGTAGACTGTTACTTTTTCTACTCGAGTATCACTTCTTTTTCATTTTGCATTCCAAAAACACAACTGTACAAGATATCTTATGTGTAACGAAAGCTATCCACCTATGGGTTGTTTAACTTCTCTATCTCTGAATGTTTGTCTTGGTATTGGGTATAGTTACAATGATATTTGTACCCGCTTCTCTTTACTCTCAATTAAATTAACATGCGTTATGTTTGCAATTTATTGCGCTTCGTACAACCTCAAGGAAGTGAAATAGGCGCGAACTGACTCCACTAACTAAATCTAATACACGAGAAATAGAGTTTAGATGAAGAATGAGACTCCAAATATTAGGTACGCAAAATGTTGAAACTTAAACCCAAGCACTAAACTGAACACCAGAGCGTTGACAATATTTTTTTTAAATAGTGACCAGAAAAAGATTTAAAACACCACACAATATAATACGACCTCCTTTTCAAAGACACAATAAGGCACGTGAAATATGGCAGTAAAAGAAATATGTGGTTTTATCCGGTTACACGATAGTTTAATGGTGGACCAACTACATTTTGGTGTTTGTTTTTTTACAGCTCAACCAAAGTACCTCTTAACCGGTTGTCGACAACAAACAGGCCACAAGCGGTGCATAGGTACAATTTGATCCGAGTATAATTCAAACAAATAAAATCACATATTTAATTTTAAAAATTGGAAATGAAATGTTAAAGCGAGTGAGTTTAAAGGCTATTTTGCAATGCATGAATGTTTTTGTTTAGTTTGCAAACACGATTCGCTGAATATCAGTTGCCAACCTGGGAAAAATATTCAAATCATTTCGGCTCTCTATGGTGTTCAACCTTACTCGGAGTAAGTTGGAATAAAGTGAAATGTGAACAAGAGTTTTTTAATGGCTTGGCGTAGAGTAGCTACCAATGTGTGAATAACATTATTTTTTACTGTTCTGTTTTGCTTTTTTTAAGAATTTGTTGGTGGTATTGGAAAATAGATTAAAACTGCAATGGATCTCAGGAAGTGAGCCTAATTACGAGTTTGTGTCAGGGCAAACCATACTGTTTTATTAAGTTTAAATCAATAAGAAATCGAACCGATAACCCATGCCTCAACAAATTTCAATACATCGACATCAACTTTACATGCATTGTTCCAAAAGGTTAGTTTTAATAAAAAAAATCGAACAAATTTGTATTTTTAAAAACTTTCAAGTGAAAACCTTTATCGTCGCCAACACGTGATTTTTTAGAAAAATCACTTTTGGAACAATTTGGTAATTTTAAATCTGCGAATACTGAGGAGCTAGGACACATCGAAGACCAATTAGAAGAAGTTTCCCGAAATCATCCTGTTACAAACGGAACCACCTACAATTTTGGAGATGCTCAACTCCACATCGTTGTTGCCAACAATAATCAGAAGACATACAAATCAATCCTTGATCTGGGATCTTCTCATATCGACTTTACACTGCAAACCAATAACGTCAGTGGAATCGTTGCTACTGTGTTTCTCTACAAGATAAATACAACAGAGTCAACTACACAAACTTACACTGTCAAAGAGAGAGACCTCTTAACAACGCAATACATAGCGATAGTAAACACAACCTATATTGTTATTGTTGGCTGGGACGCCGATAGCTTCTTGCGTTCTCCCAAAACAACAGCAGATAACAATCAACTACCAGGAAACGCAAGCTTCGTCGTCCCCCATGTGTCACAAGAATCAGTTTGCAGGGAGATGGAAAAGAAAAGGAAACAAATAAGCAACCTGATGATCAACAAACTGCGAGCAGTTTGTGTATTTTATGATTCTGTAGAAAACAGGTATTCGGATTATGGTTGTATCACCAGCACTGATGACGCAACAGGTAACGTCACTTGCAAGTGCAACCATCTCACCATTTTTACCGTCCNTTTTAACAACGATTTTAATTCGCCTTGGTAATCCCGTGTATTCTTAGGTGGAAAGTAATTTACAACGGTTATAAGATACGTTCGCGCACATTCCACTTGCCAAACTAATAGTTAAGCCTTACCTCTGTTAAAAAGTTTAAAGCTAAACTCTTGTGTTTTTACTATATTTAAGGCGTTTCTAATTATCACAGGTATTGGGACTGAAATTTCCAACGAGGTGTTCATGTACATTAGCGGTGTGGTGAACGGATCACATGGAATCATTGTCTTACTGCTGTTCTGCGTCATGAATCACGTCATCAGACAGGAAATTCTGCCGTGCAAGAGACAAGCTAATGCTGTGTCTGATCAGCAGCAGCAGCAGCAGCAGCAAGACACCACAAACACCGGCACCCCAGGCCAACGCTAAGTGAGACTGAGAGTAAAACACAAAGTTTGAAAAATACTTCTCCCTTTAACCATATGGCACAATTTGACTTTACAACAGTTTGTTTTAAACGCCATTAATATTCCATGTTTGTTTCACTTTTATTCTCGGGGGCGAAACAACGCCCGAATGCATTAAGCTCGGAGTGAGTCCACGGTAGAGCTACCTGCCTTAGTTGGTGAATTCAATTTGAGTCAAGCCAACGTGTCCACTGAATTGGAGCAATGTTGCTTAAGCATTTTGCTCAAGGAAACACAAGTGACCGATTAAAACCCACAGCCTTGCGAGCTCAATGCAGTCACGCTAACCACTCGGCCCTTTTGGCGATTAAGCTGAAACTATACCCAAGAATTGTTTGCTTTTTTTCGAAAAGATTTGTGTTGAAAAATTTCTTTTGAATTCTCGCCTCCTAACATTTGTATGTATAGTTGCTTTTCAATTCTCGCGCCCTTAAATTTGTCGTTGCAGCTTACTCTCTCTTGTTTGGTTTTCTACCAATTGTCACATAATTCCACCTGACATGCATAACATAGCTCAAACCAATAGGGCATGAGCCATAAAATTACATTTTCAACACGTTTTTCTCACATCAAAATAAAAAAAAGGCAGCTCCATTTAATTCGAAGTTTCGGCTAAGAGAAACCCGTCAACAGCAACAACGAAATATTNTGTTTGGTTTTCTTCCAATTGTCACCTAATTCCACCTGACATGCATAACATAGCTCAAACCAATTACGCATGAGCCATAAAATTACATTTTCGAGACGTTTTTCTCACATCACAATAAAAAAGGCAGCTCCATTTAATTCGAGGTTTCGGCTAAGAAAATCCCGTCAACATTTAGTCGTGATGTTGTTTGCAAGTTTTTCCTTACTGATTGACTGCAAGTTACCTTTATCTGACATATTCATTTCCGCAGGAAAACTTTTAATCCCACCATTTATTCTGCAGTAAACATTCATTGCGTTATCCCTTGTGGGCACTTATGCACGAAAAATAGCTGGTTACCTTAAATTAACCTTAGTTTTAGTTGATTATAAATTGTCAGTGGCTAATTGTTGACGCCTTTTATTATATGTTGCAGTCGGCGCGACCGCGGTGTTTTCAAGTCTGTTTGTTCCTTTCTTGTACAAGTTGGTCGATATTGTTCAAACGTAGGAGGTACTTTACGATTTATTTCGGTTTTAAACAAGTTTATCAAGCAAGTGACATTAATATACCCCCGCAAATAGTAAAAAATGTTGGGTTGGGGGCACCACTGAAAAGGTTGGAAAACCACAGCTTTCCGCAGGTGCTACTAAACACAGCGTGGTACCGCATCTTACGTGGGGTTTCGTACTCTCCCATGGGCCCTCGTACACTCACATGGGGTCTCATTTCCTTCCATTGGGTCTTATAATCTTGGATGGAGTATCATACTATCCAATGGGGTTTTATATTATCTTATGGGGGTATCATGCCTTATACCCTTTAATGGGGTGTCACACACCTTCCTAAGATATCATGCGGTGTTTAGTACCACCGCTTTCCAATGTTACGTTGAAAACACTTGATCAAAAATGTGTTTTGTATCTAGCTGTGCGTAGCCAATTGCATCGGTTTGTGATGAACTCTCTAAACTGAGAATCACAACTAACTGTTCTACTACACATTCATTTTTGCTATGACTCTTTTCAATTGCATGTCATGTGTTAAATTGTGCTGGCAATACGTGTAAAATATATTGTACAGAGACTAACATGGCGTGGGTTTTGTCAGTTGTTGAATAAAACATTATTATTGTAAGTCTGTATAACAGTGCAAAATCCCCATATTAAATCTATAAGGTTTGTTTAGCGTGAGACTGTCGTTGCAAAATCGATTTGTGTGTTTTTATGCAAGCTGAACATCCACTACAAAACGAATTGGGTAATCCATAGTGTTTGGTGAACAAAAATACGTGTATATTTTGTAATGAATTAAGTTTTAGTGTAGGTCCTCCTTAAAATATGTAAGTCAGCTTTTGCAAATTATACCTTAATTTTTTAAAGACACAACGTAACTCAACGTCACTGCTAATTATTGTGTACAAACAGATGCAGTGAAATAAACATGGAATAAAGGTAGGCTTACTATACGTCCCGATTTAGCCGGGACTGTCCTAGTTTAAACGCCTTGTCCCGGCTGACCCGCTTCCCTATTAATAACGTATATTATCAAGTTAACGAATGACCGAAAATACACTACCTGTACATAAAAAATTAATTGCAGATTTCAGTGCCAACAATTTTGTCGAGCAATTTTTTATTAAATCAGTCTTGGTTGTATGTTTGGGTTGGATGTTAGAAAAAACGCTTTATTTGCCTGCTTGTTTGAAAAGCGTCCCGGTTTTGAGTTGTAAAAATATGGTAAGCCTAAATAAAGGCCACCGATAAAATCCAGCATTCGAATATTTTACTATTGACGCAATAAACAGACAATTTATGTAAGTTTGTGTCTCTGATTTTTTTTTGACCTGGACATTTTGGGTCAACAGTCAGTTTTATCATTTTCAGTTCTACTTCGCTGTCAGTATTATGAGGTAGTGCTTATGCAGCGCCCCGTATTTTCTTACCCATTTACGCTAGTAATCACAAATCATGTTGGTAGCAGCAGTAAATGTGTACTTTTATTAGTTAATAGGATGCAATTTAAAGAGAAAGTTATTTCGTTACGTTGTGCCGTTGCATTTCACGCATATGTCGCGTTTTGCTTCTCGTTGAACACCTTTCATTAGTAATTTGATTTGTAGAAACTCGTAAACACAACCGTGGCGACCATGGTTCACTTAATGGGATCGATCTAGCTGTGCTCAATTTCAAAACATAGGCCAGTGGTCGCTACGGTACTGGTATCATTTGAACAGGTGATGACGGTTCCTCTTCATAAAATTGTTTTCTACTGTGGCAACAGAAACTCTGCAAAAACCTTTTTACGGTCATCAGTAAATGGTTGACTAGCAATTACCAATGTTTTGTCAACTAAATCCGTTTTGCAACCTAATGATTCACACGATAGTAAAAACTAAATGAGTTTGGCACCAGCGAAACCAGAACAGGGAATCCAGACTAACAGAGACGTTGTCAGAATTGAAAATTAAGAGCAAAAACCTATTTCTAAGAAAACTTTAACATTCATAAATGAGACCGTTCCCACCTGTGTACTATACCACGCTGACAGGTGTTGCTGATTACTTTTTTCATGTTTTCTGTCATGTACGGTTACGTATTGTTGGATTACTTTCTTTTCCTGCTCTGTAGCATGTGGTGACTTCAGCATAAAGACCGTTAGTCAATTTGTTTGAGTGTTAACATCAGGTGTTAATAACTAGTGTGTAGTTTTTGCACACACCACAATTTAGCAAGTTACTGTTGTTGTGCTTCTTTATTTAAGTATTTTTTAAGTCAGATTTGCACCAAAATGTATCTTCCTTTTAAAGTTTTCTTTGTGTCCTTGCTGGGGGGAGTAAGTATTCTGCGTTCGGCCGATACTAAAGGTATGTGGTTTAACTTAAGTGAATATTGTTACAGTTACACAATATAAGTCTAACAGCTGTCTTGTGAAAATTGAAGGTTACTTGAGTGCATGTTTGGTGGCCAGCGATATTTACCGCAGTGTTGTTTGATTGATTTTGCGCCGCTAAATTATGGGTTCTTTTTCAGTTGAATCCACTGCACTCAAAACCGGATGTCGGCAACAAACTAACTACATTCGTTGCATAGGTAAAAGTATGTTCGTCAAAGTCAACACAAGAATAATCAAAAGTTGAATTAATATTTCACGTGCACCCAGTCTGTTTCCTTGTTTAAAGATTATCCTTGATTGACGTATAAACTAACGCAGTTTTTTTTATTAGCTTGCGAAGGTAAATCGTTGAATATCACTTGTCCTGCTGGGGAAAGGATTCATGTAATATCGGCTCTTTACGGACGATTCCAACCTTTCATTGAGTAAATAAGAGTGATGTGGTAGCGTGTTTTAAATCGTTGTTGTCAAAATTTGTAATGCCATGTCTAACCATGTTAAGTTTGCAATCAATTTAAAATTGTTGTTTATAAGAGATTCATATCTTTCAACGGTTTGAGCATCCTATGTTAGTTTGTATTCCAAAGCTTGTTAATATGCAATTGACATAGCATAGTTCAATAATTTAATGTGATTAAACCTAAATATTTTGCTTTAGAGTTTGTTTTAGAAAAAATGTGGAAAGGTTGAACTGCAATGGATCTGAGGGAGTGACCAATATCATGAATTGGTGTCAAGGAAAACCTCACTGCTTCATTCCTTCAATTGCAAAGGCTATAAGTTACTCCAATCCGTGTCCTAATAAAAAAATTTTCGTACCTTCATACGTCGACATCAACTTGACGTGCTCCATGTCAAGAGGTAAGATTTTTGTACAATTTAGCTAGTTTTGTATCATATCTTACGTAGATAAGACAGTGTTTAACAGATGAAAGGCATTTGTAACGATAATTTATGTATTTACGAGACACTTGGTTTTGTAATTGTAACACAGTGTGATCCAACTTTTTTAACGCGGGCGATCAGAAACTGTTAGTTTATTCCGCGGGCCAGTGTTTAATAAGGGACATAAAAAATATCTGCTGAGCTAACCAGCGAAATGATAAATTTAATGGGGCATATCCCTTTGTTATGCATTGAAGCCTCGGTGTGCACAACTAAGGGCTATTCACGACTTTTGTGTCTTTGCAGTAATATGAAAAACAAATCCTAGTTATCAGACTGAAACAGTTCAAGTTAAAAGTTGGGCAACGCTGTTGTAACACATAAAGTAAAAGATCATACTTTCGGGAAAGAAAACGCCTGACATGTTTTATGTCACCCGTCGTGTTGCATTCTGTGATAGTGAAAGCTCCAATGGTCTAATTTATGAGCTTTTCGCTGTTGCATTATGCGGTGCTACTGGTTATTGCAGTGTAAAGAATATTTGCGAAGTTGAAACCAATAGTAGCTGGCAAAACTTTAGATTCACTTGGATAAAATGTTGTTTCTTTGTAGAGAATTCATATTTGGAGACGTTGAGGGGACTCAAACCAGTTGGAGCAGAAGAATTTAAAAATCTTGAATGCGCAATAAAGGATTATTCCAGAAATGTTCTTGAAACAAACAAAACCAACTACAACTATGGAGATGCTCAGCTGCACATCATCGTTACTAACATTGATGAGAATACATACAACACAATTCTTGACCTAGGATTATCTCACATCGACTTCACACTACAAACAAATACCATTAGTCGGATCGTTGCAACTGTGTTTGTCTACAAGATAAACACAACAGAAACTGTGCGGGTCAAATTGACTAAGGCAAATTCCCTCGCACTAACGCGATACCTTGCTGCAGAAAACACAACCTTTATTGTTATCATTGGCTGGGACGCCAAAGGCTTTTTGCATTCAATCAATCACACACAGGTTGACGATCAACTGCCTGGAAACGCAAACTTTGTTGTATCGCGCGTGTCATCAGAATCAGTATGTGAGAAGCTTGAAGATGAAAAGAAAAATAAAAGCAACCTGAAGATCAAGAAACTGAAACCCGTTTGCCTCTTCTTTGACAGAGTTCCAAAAAAATATTCAGACGTGGGTTGCGTCACCAACGTCGATGACGTAACAGGCAAGGTCACATGCAAGTGCAACCATCTCACTATTTTCACCGTTCTGTTGGCTGTGGAAACTGTAATCACACCAACTAGTGTCAAAGCAAGATACCACGTAGTAAGTTGCTGAAAACACAGTAATTAATGTTTGACTTTTTACTTTAAGATTATATCCTACATCACAGAAACTGCATCATTCATCGCATTGATGGCTACAATTGCAATGATCCACTATTTCAATGGTGATAAGGACCGAGTTCCAGTTCAAATCAACTTGTCAATCGCTCTTTTGCTTCTTCATGCGGTTAACATATCACATGACCTTGCTGTATTGTATGAGATCTCATGCATGATGATGACAGTGGCCAACCAATACTGCTTGCTGTCCTCTGGAATGTAAATAATTATTCCTGAACCATCGTAACTTAGCAATTAAACATGTTGTGTTTTAGGAATGTGGTTTCTTGTTAAAGGAATAAGTCTCTTGACAGCCACTTCCTTTCCGTACACATTCAAAACCCAAGATCCCGATAAACGGCTTGAAGTCTTCTTCATAGGCTGGATTATTCCGGTTTTTATCGTGGGTGGAGCTGCCATTGTGGGGTTTCTTTTTGGCATTTACATGGAACAGCAACCTTTATACGAACAGTGTCACACGTACAAAAACCAAATGTTACTAATTCCAAAATATGACAGATGCTGGTTGGCTCCGGGTACTTCAATCTTTTACACCACAGTCATCGCTCCTCTTGCCCTCGTCCTCTTCGCCAACTTCATGATCATCCTGAAGACGAAACATGTGATTTTTAACTCAAAAAGGATGCGAAAACGAGGTGAAGATCCTGGAAATGAAGACGCATTGAGAGCCGCAAATCTTTTTTTCTGTTTTTTTCTTATGCTTGGTGGGACTTAGGTTTTGGCATTTTTCACAGGTGGGTGACTCACTTTGCAATCAAACTATAAAATTTATTATTTCTTTTTTTTTAGGAATCGGGGATGACATTTCGAACACAGTGTTAATGTACATCCACAGCTTGGTGAACGGATCGCAAGGAATCGTAGTGTTCCTGTTGTACTGCGTCATGGATAACGTCATCAGACAAAAATTTGTGCCGTGTCAGAAAGAAACTGGTGACAGATCTGGTCAGGAAAGAAACGTTACACACCCTAATGCCAATTTAGGTGCGGAAGCCCTGAATCGACAGAGTTTGAAACTACAAGAGCATAAGTCAGTGACAAAAGTCGGCTTTAACATTTCCGAGCGATCGTAGACATACTCGAGAACCATTTGATTATCATTAAATAGGAAACGTATTGTATAATTAATTTCACTTCTCGCGGTATTAAGTTTGTGATTGCATCTTACTAGCCTTTTTTGTTACTACGTAATTCCACACTGGATATAACACAGATCAAAGCAATTAGGTTTAGGTCAAAGCAATTGTTATTTTCGTCACTGATTGACTGCAAGTTACCTTTATCCGACTTTTTTTGTTTCCGCAGGACAAACTTTTAATCCCAGCATTTATTGATCAGTGAACTTCTTATGTGTTGTTCGTCCTTTGTTTGCACTTCTTCATGTCATTCGTTTTAATGTTGGAAGTGACGTCCCTACAAGCGTTTGTGTATAATTTTCAAACCAGCTACGCTCGCGTCGGTATAACAAATAACGTTAGTTGCACGAATACGTGTGTTTTCAGTGCGAACCAACTGAAAATCAGCGGCTAATGCTTCTTCATGCAATTATTGCTTTGCAAAATAAACACTTTATCAGAAATGTGTTTTGCATCTTGTGATGCTTTATGTTCTGTAACTCACCCATTTCCAAAATTTATTTATTTTAAAATTAAAACCTGTATAAACTTTGAGATTATTTTTGATGATGTGTTAAACCGTACTGTTTTAAATTTGTTTTTCTTTCAAACAGTGTGTGTGACACATATACACAAGCAATGCCATTTACAGTCTGAAAATGTCCCAGTAAACCTAATATGCTGGAACTGAACGCACAAATAAAACTTTAATCCGATGACAGCACGGACAGGGTTGTACATCTCACTCCACCAAACTCTTAACTTTTATTTGCTGCAAGAACGTCGCTGTATAAACGTTTCGTTCATTAAAGACCTCTGTAGATTGATCGCGTAAACGCATTTTGTGATTGGTGACCACACGTGATATAATGTAGTGTTTTTTTTCAGATAGTCTGCTTTTATGCGTAAAAACGGTTAAAACACCCCACAAACCATTGACATTATCTAAGACTAAATTTAAAAAAATACACAATGTGTTGGAAATCTCCGCGGTTGTGTCCCGTAGTTTGAAATTGCTTTCAATAAATAAATACCAATCATGTAACAAGCCAATGCTCTTTTCAACGATTTCATTGTTTCCAACTTCAAATTACTTCGAACCGTTGTTGCCAAATGCCTCTCATTCGGCACCAAATTAGTACCAACAAGAAACTTAAACGCTAATTCTGGCAATTGGCTGTTTACGACTCTCTGCTTTGCCTTGGCGGTTAGTAATTTTTTTTCCAGTGAAGAGTATTTTCCTTTATTGGAGGCAGGCGAATTAACACGAAACAACAGAATACAATAACAGGCAAACAGAACGCCTAAAATTTACGTTACAACATGGATTGGCAACAGGTATAGGGAAGGAAAGCCAGAGGTTTTACTACCCACCTATTGGTGGATATGCTTGAGCCCTTACAAACAAGTACAGTTATGGTGACTATTAGACCCGCGGCATTCATGGCCTGCCACTCTGGTTGCCCAGATAAAATCTTGGTTCCGATTTATTGTCGGAAATATGCCGCTAGGGGTGCCAACAGGAAGAAAAAAGAAGTCGAGAAATAATGTTCCAGTTCATTGAGGTAACTTACATATTAGGAGATATAATTTGCATACGTCGGAAGTTTCGCGTCAGTTATTTAGTTTGCACCGAAGCGCCGCGGGGCTGCGACAAAGCGAGTGAAAACATGTAACATAAAGCACACCAACTATTGGTTAATATTGGCATGTTCGGCGCAGCCGGTTGTCTTACAATGCAGATAACAAATAAAACAAAATTACAACAGCGGCAAAAATAAAGGCCAAATAGTTATCCAATGGGGATGTTCAACAGTCTAAAAAAATGCAAATTTCCCGGGAAGCCAACAAAAATTTCCCACCAATTTTCAGCAAATCCCATAAGTTCTTACATGTAACAGGAATATTAAACTAATGGATGTTACAAAAACAAAAAAATTTCCCGTGAGTAGGACTAATTTCCCGGGAAGGAGCTTCCCCATTTCCCCACTTTTCCCACCATGATGTTCAATGTGCAGATGAAGTAGGACATTTGTGAGAATAAATGAAATGGATTGACAACCGAAGATGCCCACTAGAAGCATTTTTTGCTACGCCATCAAATTCCGGAGGTTTTCCTAATATAAGACCCTTGTCCATTTGCTTGGCGTATAAAAGTTTTCGAAACTTCACAGACCTAAAGTGGGCTTCTATTTGATGCAAGTCGCCTTGTGTCTTCTTGAACTTTTTTAACACGTGTGCCTTTTATCAATGGGTTTTTTCTTTAGTATGCGTCAACATATGTTTTTTCAAGCTTAAACCCAAGCTAAATCTTTTATCACAATTGTACCCTCTTGCATTCGCGATGCCACAGCATTTTATATCTGCTATTGGAAAATATCAAACTGCTGGCGTTGCATCAATTTTTGATTTCTGTTACTGAGAATCGTGTTCGTGCACCACGTGATCACAGGGTTTCGTACAGAAGTTTTTCGTTACAAATTCCCAACTGTCGGCTCCGAAATTTCCTGCGGCTTCGTCGTAAAAGAAAACTAAATCTTCACTTCCTGCGATATCGTCGAAATGCTTTCGATTGAAATTTGTTCCGACTTTTCCCATGTAAAAGACGAACACCTGATGCATTGAATCCATTAAATTTTAAATTTCACTAAGACGGAATAACCGTAAGGGATAAAAACTTGACCATATCTAACCAGCAGTCTGTATTCTGTTGCGTTGTTATTATTTTACAATTTTGGTAACAACGTAAATTCCTATACCACGTTTTATAAATAAAAACGCGACGTTTTTTAAATGATCAACTGAACAAAAGATATATATGTTAACAGCCTGCTGTCGGTATTGTAAAATTTACTTAAAAAACTAATAGAGATATGACGAGATGTATTTGTGATTTGTTAACGTTACCACGTATCCACGCTTGCGTGATTCATTAGCTGGCCCAACAGCGTCATAGTCAGAACTGTGATCAGTAAAAAAAGCAATAGCTTTTTTAACTCTTCCATTAGCACCTCGGCTTACTCGTTTTCATACTGAGAAAAATACAGACACATACGCCCACCTTTTTTACCCATAACGATTCGCTCCACAAGAAGCTGGAGAAATCGATTTGAGCTAGCCTCATATTCGTTGAATTTTACTGCATTGGATTCGATTGGAGTTTCGAATCACTTGTAACTCTAAAACATTAATGGTTTAGTTTTCCTACAAACATTATCACGAACTCTTACGCCAGGTCTTGGCTATTAGACTCAAAACATATAGCGACGTTTTTTTACCAATGCTAAATAACGTAAGAAGCAATAAATAAAAGACATTTAGGATTGTCACTCGTTTGTCCGCATTGGAGCGGCCAGATTCACATCCACGGGACAAACGTATCG
>QXVZ01029999.1:0-17503 GCA_008931825.1 Phallusia fumigata
GTTTGCCCTTCAACGCCAAACGTTGTAACAGTCTGTAAAGTGTTGTAAAACAAACACATTTCATCTTGTAAACTAGAATCTGTAAGCCCCCTTGTTGAAGGCAAAGGTATCGTGAGCTTTTGGTTCAAAGCACTTGGTGAAAACATCGCAGGATAATGGCTTAAAGGTGGAAGAGGGGTGGGGTTCCGATTTCAGTGCTTTTCGGTGTTATTTCGGTCAAATACTCGTAAATTTGGTCTTGTGAACAGTGCGATTGTTAAGCAACACCCCTTTTCATCTCGTAAAGGATTTTGTGTTTGGAAACCAATTTAATAACGACCGAACTGCCTTTATAAATGCCCTTTCCCTCTTGTAACTTGCAAAACAGTGTGTAAGTGCTGCATAATGGACTGCAGATCAAATGGCGGGAGCAATTTGGGGTGTTCTGCAAAAACGATGCGGCGTTTGCGTTGTCACGTCAGCCCCTTGTGATACCGGTTTCTAAATTGCGATGTACTAATTATCAGATGATGTGGGTTACGTCAAGCATACGTGCAGGACGGCATGGGGTTAAAACCGGCGGTAGTTTGATGACCGCATGACTTGCACGTGCTTATATGTTCCACATAAACAAATTGTTTAGGTGCAGTAAGTTTAATTCAGGTTCTCAGTGTTAGGTTAGAAGAAAAAATTGTGCGGATTTTGTCTTTGCATTTCTGCAGAGATTCTGTATGCTAGCATGGATTGACATAGGTCAAAAACTGTTTACGCTGTCTCGAAGTATTACATGGCTACGGAATGACATTTTACAACGACACGATTTGTGATGCAATACAGCATCTGCTCTTCACTCTATTCGGTTGACCTCTCGTAACATCCAGTTTGTTCAGTGTTTTGGCGTGACCTTGTGAATGTTTCTTCTGTTTTGACGAAAGTAAAGAAAAACCTGCAGCATTTGTTATTGCTAGCGTAAAATAGTAATGTCGAGGTATCTTTTCCGACGCGCAAAAATAGTAAATTGGTGAAACGCTTTGCTGGAAGACGGAAATTACAAATGAATGCAGGTTGAAGTTCCATTTTGTCTCGTTTGTCGTAGATGTACTGATCGAAACTAAGTTAATGTCTGTCATTGCAATTCTGGATCATGATATAATTAACAAGAAAATACAAGCAAGAAAGAGCTTTCCTGATAATGACCAACAGGGTTTGTCGAAATGTAGAAAATATTTTACACACAAGTACTAGTCTGTATCTTCTTATTGAGACTATTCAACACCGTGAATTGCGTAGTTACAATATGATTAGTCTTTAAACATGCCTTTGCTTGCGGTAATCAGTCGCTGTACCTGACCAGTGCTACGCCTTTAAGAATACACATAGTTCTTATGTTGATGCATAGACAATAGACACCAGTACTAGTTTGTTGGCTTGAGTCGTAATATTGTGGCACGTTTTCCGAGACGCGGAAAGCTGATTATTTCTTGTAAGTGCATGAATGTCACTTAGCAACGACAAATCTATGTTTTAAGTTTGTGATAGTCTGTTTTGCATGTGCGGCATTCCGTTGGTTTATCGGAAACCCAAACGTGGTTTGAAATTCCCTGGTAGTCAAAACAGAGGCATTGGAGAAAATAACCCTGTGGTACATCGTGTAAACATGACCTAAAATTAAAACCGCACTCCCAGCGAAAACAAAATCATTAGCTCTTATCTCATGCTCAACATGATGGCTTAAGTGTAAGTGATGAAATTTTGCCGCTGAAACGTTGGGATGAAAGTTAGTTGGAAACGTTTAAAAATATTTTTTTAAATTGATATTTTATGTCGTCTTTGTTGCTATGACTTAAACATAAAAAGTGTCACTCAGTTTCATATTAGATCCTAATACAATGTATCAGTATGTTAAAAAAATTTTCGCTGTGAGCAATCAGATATTTTTGTAACCAACGTCAAATCTCTTCCCACAAGTCTTAGCATTTCATGTGCAAAAAACTGTAGAAAAATTTTTAATTTTCCTAACTGCCGAACCTTGCAATAAACATTTACATACCAATCTGCACTGTCTAATTACAGTTCTTCATTTATCTTATACCGCGTATCGCCGACGGCTAATTAGCGACTTTACCGGTATGCAGCCATGCGTGGCGTGCACGTGACCCCGGAACCAGTCTTGTTGTTGTGTCGAGAAATAAACGTCAGCGTGCAGGCTTAAAAAGGTGAGGGGTGGAAAGGAGTACAGATATTGTGTTCTCAATCCTGTTTTCAAGATACCGACAACAACATAGCAGGGGTATGCTCAAGGTTAAGTTTGTGTTCAGGCTCAAATATTAGCTAGAACTGAAAGGGATATTTTTTGCTCAGTGACGTTTTTGTAGAGATTGTGTTTGCTCACAAAAGTGCGCTATTGCGCGTGAGAAACCGTTTTGCTGGCGATTGTTTTCTGAACTTGAGCGGCAAATATGTAACCCACGCTTCCTCAGGCAAAACATATTTGGACGGCTAAACCGATTCTAACTACTACTGAAAACTATTATTTCAGCTTGTTCCAGGAAGGAAAACCTGATGACGGCATTTAGACAAACCTCTCTACAAAAATGCAACTACCGCATTATATGATGCTAGTACGCGGGAATAACTCTCAAGCAATTGCCAATAACGCTTACATTACTGTGGTGTGTTGCGCTACTGTATTGGGTATTCAAAGAATCTTAAACGAATGTTGATTTACAACTAAAGGTTGTAAAACGGTTATCGTAGATTTGCTTCGCGTATTTCGTGTTAATTTATGACCTGAGGTGTTGACTACGTTTAAGTTATTTTGCAGACTTAGGTGACATTTGTTTGTGTTTGTTAAAACACTGAGCTAGCAAAAACCTAAAGTTGATTATGTTACAAACAAAAACTAAGAAAAGGTTGTTGAATTTCTTGGTAAAATGTTAACACTAAATAAGTGTGCCCCCTGTTTGTTAACGTTGTATTCATAAGCGTATATAGAGGTGGTTTCCCCTATTGCGTACTCATCATTGCGTTGTGCTAAGAGTTGAGGAAACGCTGCTGACTAATATCCGCGTGAAAGGAACAACCATTACTAACACATTAAACGATCTTAGGCTT
Source organism: Phallusia fumigata (assembly GCA_008931825.1). Taxonomy (NCBI): domain Eukaryota; kingdom Metazoa; phylum Chordata; class Ascidiacea; order Phlebobranchia; family Ascidiidae; genus Phallusia; species Phallusia fumigata. The sequence continues at coordinate 3,094 of QXVZ01029999.1, forward strand.
TCAATTGCAATCTACAACCTAAAAGCTTCAACCAAGCATACTTAATCGGGTAGATAAAAAGTGTTCAGGCTGCTGTTTCTAGTGCAATCGAACGTATATTACGTGGCATTGCGTCAGCAGAAACCCTTGGGCAATTCTAACCTTGAACGCACGACCGCGCTCTTTGCATGTGAACTGAGCGTGAAGTTTACAAAAACCAACTCCGATGTAATGAGAAAAGGCCAGATAGATCTCGATCGTTGTTTTGTTGTGTCATTATGACGCAGCAGAAGTACGGTTTGCCACAAACCTAACAGAACGCTGACTATAATTTTGCACGTACACCGAATAAACACCGTTGTTTGGTATGAAGTGTGACTTGCAGAATCCTCCACACCACGCTTAGTGTGTTTTTCTTTTTCATATCATGCCTGGTGTATTTGTGTTTGATCTTAAAAGTTGCAACTAATTGTTGACCTTGGTGATTCGGAAACATATTTATTGACTAACTGCAGAGAAACTTATTGCTCCCTTCTTCTCTTGCGCCCTTCATCTTCAGAAAGAGTAAGGCAGAAAAAGGGATATTTCGAAGTGATCATTTTGATTTTAATCATCTATCGAGCAGCTTGCTTTACAAGTCGTCATGTGTCGTTGAAACGCATAGTGTAAAAATGCAAGGTAACGAACTAGGTAGTAAAGACTGCAGCTCAGCAAATTACGGTTTAAACGGACGATATTCTGACTGCAAAGGCTACTGGGAAGACCATGTGTTTTTTGAAAACAAACTTCCTAAACTGAATTTTTATTCCAACATCATTAGCATGAGCGTTGCAAATTACAAGTGCTTGTGGCATAGCGCAAAGGCGTAAGTGTGGAAGAGAAAAACGTAAAATGAAAAAAGAAAATCTGGAAAGCAGTACCTTAATGTGATGCGTATCACGCATAACGTAAGCACTCATAACAGCTCTGTAATATGGACAGACCAAAAGCATAAATGAGGGACTTGAGTTAATATAATGTGTTTGGGCGCAAAAAGTGACCTGCTAGGGTTAAAGATCTATAATTTCAGTAACTTGGGGTGGGAATTAAAATCGTTGATTAGGAAGTTTAAGGACTTATCCCACTAAAAAGACGTTTTCAAGAACATTTAACGGTGTTCCGATTAAAACTTACCAGTTTCTAAAAGTTTGCTGGTAATCAAAAATTATCGCAACTCTTTTGACATGTATCAGGTCTCGTGCATTTGGTGTGGTTTTAAAAATCGAGAAAACAGCAAAAAACGTTGCGCGAATTTTTCCACTTTGATGTAGAGCAGACTTTTCGTGTTATGAGTCAGTAAACATTGCTCTCAATCCAGAACAGAAAATATTGTGTTTCTTGTGTTTCGACGTAGTGTCAGAATCAGGTTTGCCATTAAGACAAGATCCTCAGTACAGTTTAGTAAATTAGGTTTTGTCGCAACACTAAAATATGACTTCGTTGCCCAATCGGGTTTTCGAACTAGCTTTGTGCAGCCGGTCGCGACAAGGTTTCCGAAGGCCATATTAGAACATGAAAAACTCAATTGTGATACAGGGTCTCTTTTCAGTTTAAAAATATACGTGACAATCAAACACACGTACTTTTTACGGTTTTAAACGCACTGCCACGTTTCCTGCGCAAAGCTGGTTTGAAAACCTGCTTTATCAATTTCGAGTTTCGATATGCAAACATGATCAACAACAACTGTTTTGTAGGTCAGCGCTCCGGAGCCAAATGCCAGTTCTGAGCTGCTGATGATACTCTTAACCATCCGCAGTTTTAAGCCTTACTTGATTGTGACCAGGACTACATCAAATACAGTTTATGGGGGTGGGACGATTTGGACAATGATATAGGTATCGATTTGGCGACGGTATTTGATTAGAACCGTGGAATATCGATCAGAATCACCGGGTCCAAGACTCTACAAACCGTTTTCCTAGTTCAAGTTTGGTAATGGTGCAGTCTAGAAACGAGAGTTAATGTTTTAGGATAATCAGCCCGTTTCTCCAGGAAAGGTTCGTTTCTGGTGCCTGTGGGTCACGTTGTTTTTCTGTACTGTTAGCACTAGTTCTTTTGGTATGTGCTTTTTCACAGTTTGCAACGCGGTGTGTTGGATATCAAAGGCGCGCAAATATACATATCACTAAACCATAATGTTTAAACATGTACTGGTGGGGTTACGTATAAAATAAAAAAACGCAATTTAATTTTCCGTCAATGCGGTTTTTAAAACCCAAGAAAGGTTACAGAATGTCAAAATGGTTTCTATTTGGGCAGATATGTTTGTGGATTAGGCGTTGCAGAACCTTACCACCTTAGCGCGATTTTGCAAGGTGCCACAAAGCTTTTTGTCAAAATAAAATACACATAGCTGGAAAGACCATATGTATTTTGACAAAATATGGAGATACAATGTTTGGGGAAAAAACAGGAATGACTTGCAAAAAACAGGTAACGTGACAAAGTCCCCGTAAGTTTGCATCTTCTATTGCAGACGAAGCGATACCTGGCGCTCTAAGCAGTAGGTTGGTTTCTGAGTTGCAAACGGACGAGCGAAGCCCAAAGGGCCCTGAGAAAAGAGAAAAAATGTCGGAGCCAGACAGCATGCATAAAAGCGACTCCGATTTGCTGCCAAACCGTACATATCGTGCTGAAGACGACAGCAGTAGTGCAAGCGGCTTAGACAAATCTTCATTCAAAGGTGAAAACATTGAGCTACTGGATTCCGATAGAATGGATCCAAGCACCGATGACGGCAATATGGCGAACGGCAACGCCAATATCGATGTCAACAAGAACAAGCAGACGAGGACCGGGCGCTTGCAGGAATTCAAACAAGGTGCTGAGTTGGCTGTTGACAAGACCAAATCATGTTGCGGCAACTACTGGTCTGACGTGTGTTCGATTGACCACCTGAAACGCAGACTGCCAATCATCAACTGGTTGCCAAAGTACAGACCGTCCACACTCAGGTGTGACGTCATCGCTGGGTTGACGGTCGGTCTAACAGTGATTCCGCAAGGCATGGCCTACGCTGACTTGGCTGGTTTGGAACTGCAGGTGAGTTGATGTGACCAACGGTGTCCTCTCGTGTTGAGCATGACTGCGCTTGCGTGCAACGATTGTAGGCGGCAATTTAACATTTGCCTTTTGCCCCTTGGGTTATGTTACTGCAAGCGCCGCTTTCGAGATAATTGTGGAAATGTAATTTGCGTTTTGTCGTCGCTGCAAACATATTGAGTTACGGAAAATTTTACACGCGACTTTTCAAGTGATGCAAAGTGGACTATCCGATTTAGCGGGACCCAAGCAAATTAACTGCAAAACAATGCGGCAAAATCAATTTCGCTTATTATCCATTGTTGACCGAAGTTTGAACAAATGACGTTGCAATTGCCTTTTGCGGAAAAATTAAACGCGCATTCAAAGACGTCTAGTTGAAAAATGATTGAATAAAAGTATTTTAGTTACTTTTGATTTCATTGAACACTATCAAATTATTTCTCTAACAATATCATGTAATTCTGTTGTTTTGCTCCTAAATAACACGATGTAAGACATCTCCAGCACACCATGCATTTGTCACGCATATCTTTAACCTCAGGTGAACGACTTATTATTTTAACAATGTTAAGTTTGAGTAGCCAACATGGTTTGTTACCGGTCGTTAGTTGTTAACGACTGGCGGGGAAGTGTTAAAAATGATTTAACGGCTGATAACTGTTTTTAAGTCGTGTTAACTCGAAAAAAAATACGTTTACCACGCACCGAAGTAAATATCATATAGGCTCTACGTTTAATTTATCTTTCTGTATCAAAGCAGTCTTTCACAACATCTAACAAATATACTTCAGCTCTTAATACATTATATTTAGAAATCGCATTTACATACATGCAATACACTTGTGTGTGTAATTCGCACCGTGTATTACACAAACTGATCAACACAAATTACCTCATTCACAACATAGCGGCATGCGACGATCCCAAAACCCTGATTAAGTTTCGTTGTTATTAATTTAGAAAATCATTTTTATGTAAGGACAATGTAACGATGCAGTTTGTTGAATATTTGCTACACAAATTAACTCGCTTTTTAGTATGGACTCTACAGCGCTTTCATGGGCAGTTTCCTGTACGTTTTGCTGGGAACTTCAAAAGATATCACCCTGGGACCGACAGCTATTATGTCAATTCTTGTCGCCGAATATGCTCATGACCGATGGGGCCACACCGAGCCTGGAGTGGAACACACGGTGAGTAAAATGTATTGCTTGTAACAACGGTAAGTGACCTATATTACGTGCAGAAGCGACCCGGTGGTGAGGATTAAGAACTTCTTTTTCAGTTTCTTATTATTGTTCTTGACGCGTTGTCACATTAATAATAATTCGACAGGCTGCCAAACAAGAATAAGGAACTCCTCGAAATCAGAATTCAATACCTTTAAAATAGCACTATATACTGAAATATATAATTATGTATAGCATCATCGTAAAATTACATAAAAATGTTCTTTAAAAACTAGACGACGCCGAAAATTTTTTTTAATTTGCCAGTTCAACTCACGAGGCGATTGCATTCTAGTATTCTAACCACTCGGCAGACCAACCAGACACCTGCCATCTGATGCGCATGAATTCACCGTTGTAATTAATTACTCACGCTAATTAATTGGATGATCGCTATCCGCTTTTCGGTCCCGTGATCTGCAGGTCACCTTGAGTTGCAGTCATGAAACAAACTGCGTCGATAACGTGTTGTACAAGTTTATGTAGATGTTTTGCGACTGTGTCGTACAATAAACCTTGATAAATAATGCAGCGTGAAATTAAAAAAAATCGATGTCATTGTGGTTAAGTAATACAGTACTTATTTTACGGTCTTAAATACCTTATCACCCGCCATTAACGAGGAGTTAAACACTTGCGCAAACAATAGACTGGCACCTACTGCGTTTTTAATGTTGAAAACATTTATATTCCTAAAACTTAAGTACAACGGGTTGAAAACCCAATAAGAAAAAGCTAATACACCCCTATTTTTGGCTTTTTTACACGGCGCAATTAAAGTAGTTTGCACTACGGCAAGATCTGCCGACAACTTTATCACTATAACAATACAAAACTAAGACTAAGCATACTGCGCAACTCTGTGGATTAGTGTAAGCTGTAAATCAAGCCAGTAGAATAGTTCTGTGCATTGCTTTACACACACACCACACAATTGGGACACACAAGTAATCAATGCAGACATTAAACAGCCGTATTTTAGTGGAAAGTCACGATTCGTGTCTCCAGAAAAGTAAACATTACAGGGTTGCGTGTTTTTTTACTGATTCTCGCGACGCAACTTCATGTCGAACTTTGGCACAAAGAAGCGAGTATAAGCGGCAACCGAAACCGAAAGTTCCGTGCAAATAGGACCCTTTGAATGGTTAACCATCGGTTTATTGCAAGTTTCAATTCCTCATCTGGCGCACGTGAGCTTTGACGTCATAACGACTGTTGTTTCCTGTAAGTGTTCAAAAGCGCGGTTGAAAAATTGCAACCGATAAATCAGAGCTGCAAAACAGCGAGGCAAAAAACTCTAATTCACCCAATGCCCCCAAATCAATTTCTCCCTATTTTCCAAGTATTGCGGGATGTTGATCGAAAACCATGCAGGGTTTCCGAATTCCTTTGGTTCTTTGTGCCGCTATGCGTATCTGATGACGTACAAGCAAACTAATTTTCCCCAAAAATTCTTTCAAGCAGCGGCGGATCAAGGTATAACGTTTCCTACAGTGTTTCCATTCCTCCAGATCTGCGCAACATGTTGTTTCGCCGCCTTCTGTTTTCCCCACCCCATGTCTGCCCTTATTACCATGTTTGCGGACGGTTTTGAGACGGTGCGCCCTGATAAAAACCCGTCAACAAGTGTTAGGTGCCGCAAACAACACATGGCCTTACTCCACTTTGAGTGAGATTAGTTCGGAAGGGTTGACCAACGCGAACTATTTAGGGAGAATTCTCTGATAAGGACCTCATGCCACATCCGGCTGTCAAGTTTAAGTTGTTTATTGGGCGACGAAAAACACACTTTTCGAATGTTAATTTACGCAGCACATTCATCGTTACAAATACGCGACCGAAGTGTTATGATAGCATATAGTTGTTTTTTTTAGGAAAAACATTTCAAAGTTTTAACAACAAAAAGAATTGGCCCAACAAATCTTTTCCATTTGGGTTTATTATGAAAACCCCTTTCATTTTTACCAAAACCTAATTTAATTATTTTAATCAGTCATGTTTCTACTGCGCATATAAGGCAATGTTATTGTTGAATGATTATTAACGTCAATTAATTATATCAATACCAAACATACCCACATTTAGATCGTAGTTTTTTTATCGACTGCGTCATCCCTGTATGAATATTTTATGAATTTAAACATGCAAGCGCACATAATTCATTTCCCGGTGAGCCCTAAAACTCTCAACCTGCAAATACGACTTATTCTTACACCGCACATTACGCCAGAGATCAACACCAGTTTCAGGTAGATTGCGGGCGTGGGCCGACTTACAATGCAGACTAGGTTCTATAACCTACGTCTTCAATATTATGAAGCCTCGTGCTGGACCCATGGCCTGCACCATTGGTCGGCAACCATCTGAACGCAGCCTGCAGTTTACAAATTATGTCAAAATCCTAATGGCTTCGCGTGCCATGATGATGAGGTCACTGCTTTATGAATTTTGCGTAACTGTGTAAAATCTCAGTTGCTTTTTTGCTGCACTTACGTCAAAACCAAAAAGGTCGTTTTATTTGGCTCAAAAAATGAATTAGAATATGGACTCGAAAATCACCTTGCGTGCCATGAATAATCACCTCGCGTGCCAGGGGTTGCCGGCCTATGGTATACACAACTTAAGTTTCAGTAATTTTTTAAACATCGTTTTGTCCACAGACCAACGTGACTTTGGCGATTCTGCTCACTCTAATATGCGGCGTCATTCAGCTCCTGATGGCTGTGTTTAAACTCGGTTTCCTTGTGCGTTATATCTCGCATCCAGTGATTGCCGGGTTTACGTCAGCCGCCTCCATCGTCATATCCATGACACAACTTAAGGTAAAATATGTTTTTCGTCTTGTCAAACAGGCCTGTAACTTTTGTGTGACGTTGTTTTTCTGTTGAATTACAAAACAATTGTTATTTATTCTTAACTCTCGTGTTTTCCGTTATATATCATATACATAATGTTGTATAACATAGACAAACGATAACATATTGCAAGATTACCAATTTAATTTCCAACAAATTATATTTACTTAAGTTTAAATTTTTTAAACAGACAAATGCTAAAACTCAAACTCATTGCTTCACTACGTCAACTAAGATAAAGTATTTTTGCAAACTTTGTAATCGTTCGTGTATTTACAGAAAATCTTTGGAATCCGAACTCCAAGGGGATTTTTTGATACAATTTATCACTTGTTTCGCGACATTGGCACAACGAAGTACGTCGTTACTATGTTATACCCTTGCTTCGTTTTACATTATTCCTTGTGCAGCTGTTTGCTTCACATGTTATAAAGTTTCAAAGATTAAAAAAATATTAAATAAGTTTTACAAATCGCACTGTTTCTCAGATAATAGTTGTATGGAGGTTTAAAAAATTGTATGGATAATTGAAAATTTAACTTAAAAGATTCTTTTACTAGTCCACCAAATGCAATTCGAAAACCACGCCTTTTATTTTTGCAGTCACTGGGACCTTATTCTGGGTTTATCGAGCATGGTCATTCTGTATCTGCTTAAATACGCAAAGAATCGATGGTCAGAACCCAGACAAGGCGACAAAACTGCTACCGGGGTCCTTAGGAAAATACTCTGGGTGTTCGGTACCGGTAAGGAAAATATTTATCCTCGTGATGGCGCTAAAGAACCTATTTAAAAATACCTACAGCGTTAAAGTTGTTTCAATTTCTGCGATTTTGCTATTTTAACATACGCATAGAAAGGCGGTCTTACTAAACTCAAGTAATTTTGCATCAAAATTGTTTAGTCTGTTCAGTTACAGCTTTTTACATGCACGTCAGTTTTGGTAACTTGTGTACAAAGCAACATTGTATTTCCTTTAGGCCGCAACGCTGTCATCGTGATCCTTGCCGCCGCCATCGCTTACGCCATCACCGACATCGAAAGTCCCGTTAGCGAACGTCCCCTCACCCTAACACAGAACATCACTGGGGGAATTCGTGAGTTCCGCGTACCCGATTTCACATACCAAGTACCTGACACCAACCAGACCATCTACTTTCCCGAACTTGTGTCGTCGCTAGGTAGCGCTCTCGCCGTTATCCCGCTGATGGGATTTCTCGAGTCCATTGCCATTGCCAAAGCTTTTGGTAAGTCGGTAACTGCTCTGCTGCGCCTCTGGTGGAATGAAGAATGTTTTAAGTTTTGAATATGAGAAGTTATAATAATAAACACATCAAGCTTTAATTAAACTAAAGTTTTTAGCAAGGAAAGTTGGGCTCCACTAAAGAATCACTTCATGTATCTTGTTTTGTGTTTACAGGGCGCAAGAATAACTACAAGGTTGATGCTACGCAAGAACTTATCGCCATCGGTGCTGGTAACCTGGTCTCCGCCTTCGTCGGTTCTTACCCTATTACTGGGAGCTTTGGCAGGTGATGGCTTGATTCTCTCCATTGGTACATGCTGTTGGGCATTCATATTTTTTTTCGTGCTTTGGTATGTTTTTGTCTGTTTTGTGCTTCCATGTGGTTAAAATTCTGTTTTATTTTGACGTTATTTGGTTTGTGTTTGTTTTTCTGTTTTGTTTTGTCTGTTTATCAGATCAAGTGTGTGTTGTATGTGTAAGAATTTTGTGCTTATCTCGCAAAAAGGTTAAAACTCCAACCTAACGCGTTTACACCACTTTCAGGTCAGCCGTCAATGCCCAAAGTAACGTTATGACTCCTATGGGTGGAATCTTCACTGGCGCTGTTGTTTTGCTTTCTCTACAATTCCTATCAAGTGCTTTCCAATACATTCCTGAGGCAGCGTTGGGTGCCGTTATTATCATGGCAGTCATTAATCTCTTCGATTGGAAGGGAATGAAACACATCTGGCACGTTAGCAGTAAGTCAAACTGCCTTACAATAAAAACTGCTTCTTTGTATTGACCTTTCTTTAATTCTAGGTATAGCTGCTTATAGGACAAAAGTAGCAAACACAATAAAGATGTGGTTTTAAAATTGTGCGCCGTTTCAATTTTCCAAAATCGTTGGGCATTTTCCATTACAAAATGTCTTTTCTTTTTGTGAATAAATACAACTAAGTCTTCTTTAGTTATAAAACGTCTTGATTAAATTCTTATCGCTGGTGCGTCGAAAGTCCAACCCACTTTTTTTCCAAAAAGTTTGAATAGTTTGCATTAAAGAAAACACTGGATTTTAGAATAATCTGCATCCGACAAATCTTCGGTCTAACTTATGGCCTGTGCTTGAAATTAAAGTGATAATTGGGTGCCTTTTTTCAAAGCACAATCAACGCCAAAATGTGTGTTTCGTTAAAACAGAAATGGACATGATCCCTCTGGTTGTGACCTTCTTTCTCTGTTTCTGGGACATCGCTTACGGTATCATGGCTGGAATCGGCATCTCAATCCTCATCCTACTTGCCAATCATGCAAGGTAACGTTTGTAACTGATTTCTTTTTCTGATTTCCTAAATTCCAAGAGGCAAGACAATTATTCTGTTCGTTGATAAGGAAATATTTCGTTTTGTACAAACCTCCTAAAAAACAGAAACTGGTTCTTCACTATAGAATTTTACTATTTTGTGAACTCGAGTTGGGTCGGGTCTTTTGCTAGTATTGATTCGAGTTATGATTTTGGATCTTTTGGATCTTAGAAAAANCAAATGAAGAAAAGTAGTGCAAGAATATGTCTTTTCCACAATTTAAGCTAAGTAATGATAAGTTAGTATCGGAACATACCGTTTATTGATCAAATCTTGCCATGGTGTGGATTCAAATATTGTCTACGTTGACATATCTTTTTAACTTAACACACATTGGCTGAAGAATGCTGTCTTTACCACGCAAAGAAAAGACACATTTGCTCGTGCACAAATCTACGTACAGATCTGTCAGATACACAAATGTCAACTTTTAGAACATGTTAGGATTTTGTGCAGACACTGATACAGTATTTTCCAGTGATTTTTGCACAGAGCTATTGGCCTATTGTTTTATGCCTTCCTCTCCTACTGCCAGGTGTCCTTTTGTACAAAGCTTTAGCTTTCTTGGTAAACCTAACACCCCAATTTGTTATTAATCGCCACTTTACCCACTTTACCCACATCGTAGTGACTAGACGACTGGATCTGTTCAATATTGATCAAACTTATTTTTGTTTCCGTTTTAGCATTAAATTCATTTTGCAACGAGCTTATATCAAATGAAAAACGTAAAATACAAAATGCATCAAGAAGGGAAAATGTTTTATACCAACAACCAGTTACCCTGGATATTCTTTTGCAAGGCGTATTTTGTGCTCTATTACAATTTTCGTAGATGCATTTTAACAAATAAAATTCTTTGCAACGTTATAGGTACATTCTTCCTTGATTTCGTGTTTGTGTTATTTCTTGTAACAGATGAGGTTTTTAGGGTCCAGAAAGACGCACCTAAAAGCTAAAACAAGTATGTCGATAGTCGTTCGAGAAACAGTTTGCTTAGAAGTAGGTTCATAAAAAATCTTTTTGTATGAGATCCAAGCATTATTCAAACCATGTAAACCTTTTTATAATTTCCGCAGTCCACTTCCAAAGGACAAGGACATAAAGCAAATATCGAAACATACCCTGGCCTTTTTGTGGAAACATTTTTCAACAGCAACCAGGAGTCAAAAACATTGTTATCACCCCAAACACAGTCATTCGAAAAAGTGCCAGAAACGATCAAATGCTTCAACAGGCCATAGGCAAGAGCAGGTTTTTGCCGCTGACGTTGAATGGAAGTGTGTGCATGCGCGTAAAAGCTGATGACAGGTTATCAGTTTTGCATCTTAGCTGATAACTAGCAGAAGGCGACAAACCAAATTGAGGTCTACAGCGGACAACTGTTTATCTACTGTGTCCACACACAGCTTTTGCGAATTGCATTCAAGCAAAGATGTTTGAAACCCTGCGTATCATTCAAAAAATGGAACTTGATAGTGCAAGATGATGAGTAATAAGTCCTAGTTTCCTTATATGTATCCCATTCGTGTTCAAATTTATGCAGAGTGATTTACGAGTTCATATTTCAATACATTGACCTCTTTTAGTTTTTATCGTAGAGTGCAACGCAGCTGGTGTGACATCAATAAACCATGGCACGCTAAGTACTTTGTAAATTGGCACTGTGTTCAAAAGGTTGTCGACGCCTGGGCTATATAATTTACACGTTTTGTGAAATTCCCGTTTTCGGAAAAACACCCGCTTGAACCTGCTTTGTCGTTTCGAATTCAGGTACAAAGTAGGCCATGGCCTTTACTGTTCAAGTTTGTTTGATAAACAAATCGATCTGTAGGCAGTTTATTGCCCAAAGGCCATACACGTTCTATATGCAAATAAACTGCCCTGGAGCCAAGTAGCCGATTTATTGAAGAAAAAAAAACGGAGTAAAACTGAATATTTCAGCGATCTGGGTTTTGAGAACTTGTGGTTGAAGCTGTTGTTCCTTCTAACAAGGATTTGTAAATTATGTGGTTATACGTTTATTGGTTCCTCCTTACAGGATTTCTATACGATTCACTTGGTAAGCGTTCTACAAAAAAAAAATTATTTTGCGCAAGTCAGGCATACAAATACGTTTTCCTAACGTTTGCTCTGTATGTTGTCTTCAGATCATCACGACAATTGTGATGTTGCAATACATTAAGTATGTCGCCGTTGTTCGAACTTTTTTAAAAGTATTTTTAACGTGCTTAAGGCTGTGCTGGGTGTTTTTGTAAACACCCTCTTTGTTTCGCCTTCTTTATTTATTGTATTTCATTTTTTTGTGCGTGGTAATACGCAATCGGGAAATGGGAAAAACGGAGACAGATTTAACAGTTACGTTTGAAGATTTTGGAAAAATTGGTGTCCCGTTATAATAGTTATAACTTTTAATTTGGCTCAACTTACGGTGCTAATCTTTTTTTGCCAGGAAAAAAAGGGCTCGAGGTTTGTTAATTTTAAACCAACAAGCCTGTAAGTGCTGCTGATGACTTTTAACATGTTTGTAAGTTTGCTTTTAACCAGTATTCGTAACAACTATGTTCCTTATCACAGGATTGCAATGTTGGCAATGCGAGCAAGCCGCTAGTTCGGAGGAATGCCAACTAACAGGGAGAAATGTTCGTTGCATCGGAACTCAGGTAAACGTTTAGTTATCAAACTTACTTTCAAATTTTCAGTTAGTTTAGTTCAACAAAATGATGAGAGCATATGTGTACAAAGTAACAATGGCCCAANAAAAACGCGAAAATATTCGATGCCCTGATGTTTTCAGTCAGTTGCGAAGAGGAGAAGCACTTTGCAGCGACCTCAATAACGTTGGTTCGGTGTGTAATTTCTTTTGCAACACTGTTGAGTTTTCTATCCATCCAACCCCGGAGGCAGGGATATCTCAATGCATGCCTGATGGCAAGTGGAGCCAGACAGAGCAATGCTGCGCTAGTAAGTGGAAAAATAACGCTCTAACGCTCTGTGATGCTGATAGAACAAAATGGTCCTTACACGATATTTATTTTCCCAAACCTTAAAGCTCTATTGGTTGTTGCACAAAAGATCTCACGAACAAATCCTTTTATACCTTTCAGGACCCTGTCCTCCTTTTGTGCCAATTGATCTGATAGCGTTGGTGACCGCTCAGAATTACGAGGTTTTTAAATGGCATGTTAACATTGTGGTTGGATCGATTTTAAGGTAAAAGTAAAATTAAGCCAAAATAAATCACAATATTCTGAAAAAAGTTGTATCTGGTTAGGAAAACGTTATGTAACAAGAGGATGGTACAATCATCAAATTTTTTGCGTATTGTTTTTGTATCATGTAAATTGAATACAAAACCAGAGCACAACAGAGTATGTACGAAAAATAAACATGAAAATTGAATACGCCAAAAAGCCGATTTATAGTCTTATTCATGCTGTTTAATGTATTGGGGCCACTTCAGTTAATTCGTATTGAAATGTGTTAGATCTGTTTGAGTTAATCTGAAAGCACAAAATGTCGAGACAGATATTAAATATGTTTCGGGGGCCTGTCGCAGCCTTTTAACCATCTGGTTGGATAAACTGTCTTCAATATCCGTCTCACAGGACCTACAAGATGTCACCTGATTCTATGCAAGTTGCACGAATTCCGTTTAGCGGTAATGTGGACACTAAAAACGAAATTCCTTTCGAACAAAGCAAAGGTTGGAACAGCTCAAGATATTTTGAAGAAATTTCCAAGCAGAAATTCGCGAAAACAGGTGAAGAGTTTANATGTGGACACTAAAAACGAAATTCCTTTCGAACAAAGCAAAGGTTGGAACAGCTCAAGATATTTTGAAGAAATTTCCAAGCAGAAATTCGCGAAAACAGGTGAAGAGTTTATAACCTTCTTATTAGCTTACAGAAAAAACTAAAACGCAACATGTTTTAAAGGAGTGGATAATTCTTACATAGATTTAGCATGTGATTTTCAGGTGGCCAGTGCGTTGGATTAACTTTTATTTGGTTTCCAATCGTTTTGGTTTACTACAAGAAAAGGAACAATAAAACGTAAATATTTTCAGATGATGACCTGACAAACACGGGTAGAGCCTTGTCGTACGCTGTTGACATTTTTCAACATCACAAAAGACCGAATGAACACTTAGATGTTGTCGTCTTGGCAACCGACAGTAATTCTGACGATGAGGTGTTGGCCCCTGCTCGACAGCTTCGCAGCATGGGCGTTGTGGTGAGCATAAATTATCCTAAAAATTGCATCTTTATTCATAAACGACGATAAAGAATTAAAAACATTTTGAAAATGAAAACATGTTTGAGCCACTTAAAATAAAATCGTTGGGTGGCTTTTGTTTTCTAGGATAATCATATACGTCATTAGCTTTGTTTCGTAACTTAACTGGTTATTCTTGGCTGATCGAAAAAAACGGCCTTAGGAACGACCGATCAGTTTGTCAGCGGTTGTAATGGCCAAGTGGTTAACGCGACTACCATGTGATCGACTGCCAAGAATTTAAATCCTATCTTGGTGGCTTGTGTTTCCCTAATCAAGAAACTTTAAGCAGCGTTGCTCAATTCTCAAAATCAGTGAAACGCGATGTGTTGCCACAATTGAAATCACAAACTTAGAAAAATCACATTCATATAATCCAACTGCAATAAGGCA
>QXVZ01030015.1:0-10340 GCA_008931825.1 Phallusia fumigata
GAATGATACAAAGAAGGAAACCTCAGGACAATATCCACCTCCAAACAGCGAAACAAAAGAAGTTTATGAAAATACATCAATAAACATGGAAATTGCAGAGGTCGGCACAATGGAAGAGCCTTCTGGAATGTTTTCATCTGATGATGAAAGTTTTTGCACAAAATCTCCATCTTGGGGGAGTATCACCATGAAATCACCCCAGAAAAGCTCGCCTGTAAAAGCTGGTGTCTCAAGAAGAGCAAGAACAAGATCCATGAGCAAATCATTAAGTGAAGGATCGGATAGCAGCTTTTCCCTTGACAAGTTTGTGTTGAATCCCACAACAGTTCTTTCACCATTTAGTGATGAACCTATCGCAGTGTCAAGTCCTAATAGGAAAAGTGAGGATGTTACTGTCCAGTATAAACAGAAAAACAACCTGACAAAAAAACTCGCAAAGAAAAAAAGGGAAGCCAACAGCAAAGTTGATGATTCTAAAAAAATGAAGAAAACTCATCTTGGTTTACCTGCAACAGGTCAAACCAAAACCAATTTATTAGAATCAACTAACAAATGTGAAAAAGATATCAATGATAATCAGTCTGAATTTGATGATACTATTAAACATGTATCGAAGAAAAAAAGCAGAATCCAGTCGGAGCAGAAAGAACAACCAAAAGAGGAAAAGCCAAAACAAGACGATGATTTACAGCAGAATGAAAATACAGGTCAAGTGAAAAAAAAGCCTGGACTAATAAATAGGAAAAAGCGTAAGGCTAACTCACCTACTGTCAATGCTGAAATAGGTAATCCAACGAAGAAAAAGCAGACATTAATAGAAAAACATTTTGCAATTATTAAATCAAACAACAACATTGACACAAGCAAAGAAATTCCACCAGCTGTTGATGATGCTAAATCACTTCCATTACAAAAACCTAAGAAGCAACTTGTCAAGAAGCCACTAGTCAAACTACATCCGATCCTGACCTCTATGCAATCACTTCCCTTCAAGGTTGGTTCCGAAAGCCCAATGAATGTTTCACCAAGACCCAATGACTTCAATTTTCTACCAGCATTGGATAATGAAGGCATGGACTCAAGCAGCGACAGCGATGAAAGCATATCTGTATTTGATAGTTCTTTATCTGCAAATCAACTCGATGCCATATTAACTGACATCAATGAAATGATGGCAATGCCTCTGTCACCATTGCTGGAGGATACTCCCAGTTCATCCATGGTTAAAGCATTAAGCAATAACTTAAGTCCAACACAAACTACTGATGTGGACATTATGTACGACGAAGAGGTGGAGGATGATAACCGGGCTTCAATCTCACCCAGTGCCAACCTCTGCACAGCAATAAGTTTCAGTAAAGAGCAAAAGGCTGGGGCAAACAAATCAGCGAAAGTTGTTATGCCTAAAAAGCCCAAGACTGTCACACAGCAAGTTTCAAACTTGCGAGACACGCCTAGACGCTTTAGCTGTGAAGCTCCTATCCGTGCACTGCCAGTGCCAACAGTGAAACCGGTCACAAAGACCAAATCATGTGACCCTTCCTTGCTTAGTGGCACAGAAACGGACACTGTGGGCAAGGTCTTTGGTGTCAATGAGAAACAGCTGATTGCATCCAGTGCGACAGAAGCAAAAGACACAACTCAGACATTGTTCCATGTTTCATCAGGACCCTTCACGGTAGTGCCACAGAATAATGTGATTGACCCTCAAGAGGAGAAGATCGCAACAGAATTGCCAGTGACTAAGTCAGATGCCCCCAGTAACCCACTGGCTGATAGGGTGAAGTCCTGTGAGAAACCCAGTGGTGACCCACCTAAGAAAACACCAGATGTCCCCACAACACCGAACAGATTTGTCTTTAAACCCTTGACAGTTCAATTGCCGAAAAAAGTTTTTGAGAAAACTGCCCCAGACAAAAAACTTGATAATATCAACAGCTTCTCCGTTGAAGAAGCTCTGGACAAAATTGAAAAAGACCAACCTGCAGATAAAAAACCTAAACCAGGCAGGAAACAAGGTATTGGTAGCAGAATGACTGGGAAAACTCTTGAAATAAGCAATTATTTTGGCAATTACTTTGACATGAGGCATTCAGACAGTTTTGAATCAGTGCTGAGCTCTGTGCAAGAAGCTGGAATACCTGATAAGATTTCTGGGAATTTTCCTAAAGTCAACGACCTCAAGGTATGTCTTTGCTTGTATTTGTAGTTGTTTTTTTGAGATTGTGACAGGTAATCATCACCAACATTATGTCAGATACATTGTTTTTGGTTTAGCTTTGAACTGTTTGCAAGTTCGTATTCTTTTCAGTTGTCTTACCTATTGTAGCTGACCAACAATTGCATGTAATAATTCAGCGCAAGCCAAGATGCATAATGCTGAATTGGGGCCTGGCTTCAGAGCATTATGCAAGTTTGGTGTACATGTACAGTAATATGTTTTTGGTTCAGTATAACCCCCTGGTTTTAATTGCATTTTTGCTGAATTGGAGTTCACAGAACTGTGGCAATTACAGGTTGTAACTTGGATTACGAAGCTTTTGACCCACACTAGAGGTCATAATACAAGTGAAACTTTGGAAAAATTACTACAATCAGGGTTTGAACCTTGTGATCCTGAACTAGATGAAATTCTTCACCCCAATGAGTTGGTATTTGTCAAACTGTTAGCCGCAGTTGATGAAGTGCGATCAAAAACCTGTCCAGGGTTACTAAAAAATACCATCATTCCAACTTTACTAAAAACACTTTGCAGGTTTGTCTGTCCTAACTTTAGTATTTTAAACTCTTTGTCAGTTAAAATTGTTAGGTGTGGCGCAATTTCTTAACCACACAATATCACATATTGTTTGGCTCTATGGTTACACCATAAAATTTCCTAGAAAAAAACAGTTATATACTTAAACTGTTTGCATTTAAAAAGAGTAATGTTACGTCTCTATTAAATTTAACCTAAAAGTTGCAATTTTTGACAGACAGTATGAAAGCTATGGGCCTGCAAAACAAACGTTTTCTTTTACATTAGCTTCACCAACTGCATCCATACTTTTTGACATATTTTTTGTGTTTAATTTAAACTCATAACCACAGTGGATTCTGTACACCAATAAAACAAAGTCTACATTATTGCTGTGTAGATATGGTCATGGAATTGGTTCAACACAGGGAGCTGTCCAAGAAACTGCAGGCTTCCTTATGATGTCATCCATATTTCACAATGGCAGTTTCACACACTATGACACCACATCACTTACACGCATCTTTGCTGCATTGTGTCGGTGCTGCGGTGAGGCAAAAGCACTAATGGACCTGTGCAAGTGGGCCTGTACAAATAGATATGCAGAGGCACGGGTTTTGGTGATTTTGGACCTGGTCCCTTGCTGGCCCTCTGCTTTTACACACTGCTACCCCCTGACTGGAAGAATATGTAAGTTGATAGGAGTTGATTTGTAGAAACCTAACCGCCAAGTTTAGCCTCTTTAACCTGATTCACTTCAGAAATAAAAGATTCAATAGTAATCATGTTGAAACTTTTGTTACAGTCATTCAGATGCTGAATATGCGACTCCGGGCACAAGCGAAGCGCATACCTTATGTAAGTGATGTTAATAACTGGATCAAGTCTGGGAAAGTAATAAAAAATTAGAAAAACCAGAACTCAAGTGGATGATGTGTTAAATTTTCCGAATTTGAATTCATTCCAAATTCAAGTAGTTGTATATCAAAGAACATGTTTATTTGCACACAAAGGGCTGCTACATTTATGATTTATGAATTGCTTTAAGGTCAGTGTTTCAACTTGATTTAAAGCATACCAACTGATTGGAAGTGGTAAATTTTGATTGGTGACATTATTAAGCAGATCAAGTAAACTTGTGATTACAACCATTAGTTAGATAATGAGGGAAACTTTGAGTCCTAACCCTAGGACATGCATTTGCTTCTTCTGTATTGTTTTGGTTAAAAAGTGTTAAAAATTACTGTTTCATTGCTTGCAGTTAATTGCAGAAATTTTGTTTTGACCAGCTGGTGAATCTAGCCAGGATCTGTGAATGGGATCAGGAGCCAAAGATGTTCACCTGGAGATTTGGCCATATTCCACCAGTGAAATGGACTTCATGCGCTATGCTGCAGTGCATTGAAAGGCTTAAAAATGCTGAAATGATTCATTGTTCAGATGAGACAGGAACAGTACAAAGACTGGCTGTGGAAGATCATGATGATGTTTACCACTGTTTAGAAATGTATTGCTTCATGGAAGGAATGAATATCGTTGCTTGTGAGGTTTGTATTACTTTGTGTTATGGATGTTTTAGATTTGTCTTTATACGGGGTATACAATTCACGGTTTCAAATAGTCTGAATGAAATGATGCAATCCAGTACTTGTGTATGAAACATTTCTACGTTTTCACAACCGCTGTTCCCCTCAATTTTATTTTTAAGTTGTGTTTTTTAACTAATGTCCACATACCATGGAGAACTGAAAATAGTTTGCCTGATAAGGTCAAACAGAATTTTTAAAAAGTTTGATGCTAACGAAGATCGTAAGTTCAACTTTTGATGTACAAGTCATTCACTTTTACCTCTCACTAAATGAAAAAAATGTATGCATTGTCAATTTTTTTATTTAAATAGAAAAAAAACTTACAATGCCTACATTTTTTGGCACAAGTTTTCAACTTTTAGCAAAAGCATGACTTCTATGTCAAAAATTATGACTGTCATACTTTCTGCAGTAAATCCCCAAATCCAAACTATCAGTGATTTATAACAGAGTTTGTATGTTACCTTTCAGCTGATTGACAAGGAGTTTTGGCCATTACTCAATGAGTGGTCCATGCATGTTTCCCTATCTCGCAAAAACAAGCTGACAGAGAAGAAAGGTTGGTACTTGCAATCTCATACATACAACAATTTTAATTTCTCACCGCTTATGCCGATCATAGTTTCAGATGGCTGTGTGGTTGCAGTGTTGAAAGCACTATCCACTTGTCTCTTGGCTCTGTTGTTCAAACAGAAAAGAAACCATCCCAGCCAACCCCTGCACAGTCAGGCTATGAACTACTTTGAAACTATCTGTTCCATGGTGCAGTATTTTAAACAAGATATAACAGGTAAAGACCATGGTTTGCAAAAAGCAACATAGTGCTAATACACAGGTTTTAAAACTGAGTTTTACTGTTTCCAGATGAAATACTGAACTAAGTTAATCTTAATTCTTAAAAATGGTAAATTTGTAGGTAGATAAGGAATGCTTACCAAGGCGTTGAATAGGCCAAAAAATTGAAATTTATGAAAATAACAAATCAACCCTGTATTAAAAACAAACGTCAACGTAGGGTTCAACAGTAAAACATTCCATAGATGCATACTTGCATTTTATTTTAGGACTATTTTCAGACTAGGCTATTTGTTTTTTGTGGCGACTTGAAGAGTAGCTTAGTTAAAGACATAATTGCAAGAGAGCTTGTACATAGTAAACACATTTTATTGCAAAAGTATTTTTTGACACACACTAACCCCAACTATTGTTTGCAGCCCCAAGCATTGTTCAGTGCGCGGCCGTGGCCACAGTCCTAACCCTGTCCGCATGCAAACCCGATGTGGCTTATGACACCGTCCAGTCGTGGTTGATCGCCACCTCGGATTTCGACGAGGCAGCGGCCGCAGCAAAGGCGTCTGGACAGCCTGTGAACATTGTCCACAAACATGAGAAACAAATAGGCGCACTGTTGCCCGGGGAAAACCTGAGAAAAGTAGTTTCGTATTTGGAGAAACAGAATCGGATTGGAAATGAATACAGATCCGGGAAAAGCGTTTCACTGCTGTTGTGGGGCTGAACATGCCTTAAAGTTTCAATTCCAGCCCAAATTTTCCCGGATTTCATTTTCCGACGCCCACAATATGGGTCAGCCAAACCATCATCATCACAAATTAGGTTGATATGAAGGGACTTGAAATTTGTCTCTTGTTTCGGATTGGCTGCACCTTTTCTTATTTTTACTTTGCGTTTCGTGCACTGTGATATTAGTTGACTTCGGCGCAACGCACTGCCTGTATTGCGCAAACACGTTCCTCAATATTTTGCTTTTGAAAATTCAGGTTTCAGTTGTTAAAGTGTCGGAAGCAGGTAAATATGGCAGCAAACAAGATATTACCCACTGACCGTTAAGGCTATTGTCAGAAAACGACGAGGTTTCTAAATGATGTAAATAAGGTTGTGCAAAAAAATCCGTATTGTTTGTGAAAATTTTGCAAGTTCTATGGCTGTAGTTAGGTGAGTGGAGTGGAATCTTGAAAAAATCATACTTGATACGGCCAAAGTCGAGTCTCTGATTCAAGTGATTGCAATTAAGATTTTTAAAATTATGTAGGACAATCTTTAGAGACCTCCTTTCATTCAGTCACCTGAGTCACTGCAGTTCTTGATTGTTGAGGCGAGTCTTTAACCGTGACATGGACCTATTTATTGTTGCAAACTGTGTCACCTAATAGACTGTGCCTAAATTTGTATCTCCTAAGAATCTGTAAACATAATGGTAGCACCACTGCTACTTGGGCAAAAATCAACACACCTCCGAGACTTCGTGTCATCTCTTGCAATAATACACAATATCAACATCTGTAAAAGTTTAGAAGAACGCGTGGAATCACTGGCCAGCTTATACAAGCACCTAACTTTAAACAGGTTTCCACAGGAAAACAAAATGACGAAGCGAAGAACCAGTCGATTCATTGCGAGCAGATTTTTACAGCAGACAGTTTCGGGGCACAGAGTTTAAGAACATGATTGTTCAAAATGCGTTTCTGACACTCAGAAAAACACAAATTAAAAGAATATAAAACACGGCAATGGGAAATTAAATATTGCATGTAAACCAATGCCACTTAACAAGAAAAATCACGCATCGGCGTCATCTTTTGAGGCCGTGACGTCATCCGCAGGTTTGCTGACGTCATCAGTCTCCTGTTGTGTGTCAGCTTTAGGAGTTTCCGCGGTTTGGCTTTTGGTCAAGCAACTTAAATAAGAGTCTGTAAAGACGGGGGCACTAACACTGCTGGCTGGCGGCTGGTCATGGGAAGTCGGTGCAGCGTCGCTACTTTGCACAGGAGATTTATTATCCACCACTTCTTTCACAGGTGACATTTGTGGTGTCGATTCCTCTGGTGGTGGAGATTTGGAATGTTTAAAAGTTTCGTCTTGTTTAGGTTCTGCTGGTGGTTCGTCCACATCTACTTCGGGAGATGTCGCTTCCGCAACAGGTTCAGTGTGTACCGGACTGGGTGACTGGTCAACATCTTTGCGAGGGCTTTCCACCACTGGATCGCACTGTTTGTCAACCGAATCTTGCTCCGTCTCCATAGCTTCTGCAGCGGTTTCCGTTTCGCCTGTGTTTGCACATTCCATGTTTTCAATTGGTGACTGAGGACTTATGTGTACTGATGATTCAATGTCCACTTTATCAACAGCTTTCAACACGTTGATAGGACTATTAGATTTTGGGGATGCAGGTGTTTCAATAGGTTGTGTATCAACGCTTCTGCTCTCCATATTTTCTTTTTCAATTGGCTGATCTTGCACGATTTCAACTTTGGCTGATTCTTCAATTTTCTGCTTTGCTTTGAGCAGTCGTTCGCCGATGGCACTAATGGCATCACCCGAATGTTGAATCTTCAACGCTTCTTTAGGTTGAGCTTCACATGTAACTTCACCAACAGAAACTTCTTTCCCAGGGTAATCCACAGTTCCTTTTGCTGGACTTTTCTCGCCCGACATTTCAACAGCTGGAGGCTTGTCGTCACTTGTATCATTTTCCTTTTCCAGAACCTTCGAAAAAATGTCGTCCAACAGCTTTGATGGCACGACGGTGGTGTTTGTGTTTGAAGAAGTACTGGCAGGTGTTCTTAGAGGCTTCAGTTTAATCTCACTAGCTAGAGTGGAAACAATGCTCAAAGAAGTCGCTGGTTTCTCTTCGATTGGTTGCACAGGATTTGGGGAAGGGTTTTTAAATTCATTCATGCTGGCTGGTATATCTTCAGGCATATCAATAGGCTGGTCTGTAGGTTTTTTATCTACTGCATCTATTTCCTTTTCCATAATGGCATCTTTTGTCTCTTCAGCTGCAACATCTTTTGGGTTTTCAACATCAGGAGATTCTATAGAATCCATAGGTTCCACAGGCTTGGCCGCCTCTTCTCGTTCAGGAGACTTTACTTTCTCCTCAGGGTCTTCATCATCCTTGTGCAGGCTCTCATCAATTACCATCATCTCTGTATCACTTTCATCCTCTTCTTCATCCACATCCACAGAGTCCTTGATCTCTTCCACCACAGGCTCCTTCACTTCCTCCACCACAGGCTTTGTGATCTCCTTGGGCTGAACAAGATCCTCAAATGGAGATGTCGGGGTATCAGCAGCAGTCTCAGTTTCTTTCACTTTCGCCTGCGTTGTGCCATCTTGTCCACCAGCAGTGCTTGTATTCCCAGCACTAGCGTCCCTGGCCTGCGAGCATGTTGCCATGTGCTTGGGCCAGTGAAGCTGCTGACAAGGGTAGTCACAGTAGCTGGTGTTCCAGCAACAGTAAAATATGGCCTCTTTTCCGCAGTTTGCACACCACTGTTTTTGCTTGGTGTCCTCTATGGCTTGCAACTTGGCTGCTTCCGACTTGCGCTTGGCTTCTTCCAGCAGATGCAATTTCTCGTTTTCGAGGCTTTGCCTGATTTCCGCAATAGTCAGATCTAAGAATTAATTATTGTGATGAACAATTATGGCCTGGTTACAAAGCAGACAATAAACTAAAACTAAATTCAACCCAAATAGCTAAACTAGCAAAAGCTGTATAGACCAGAGCTTCCCAAACTAGGCGTCGCTAACTTTCAAGCGGTCACGCAATAAATTTTGTTGGTCCCGAGTACACCTATTTCACAGTAGCAACAGACTAAAACTCAACTAGTTTGGGATTTTTAACAAAGGAGATTCAGTTGCGATGTCCACATTACAACAACATGTTTACCATGATTGTGTTGTAGTTCTGCAATTTCTTGCTGGTGCATCCATTTCAAACGATCAAGTTCAAGTTGCAGTTGGGTTACTTGGTGACTGACATCACTGTCTTTTCCTGATGAATCCTTCGACGATTGTGTGTCCATCACATTCATCATGTCCTCATACATCTCAACCAGCACTTGCCGAACACCAATCATCACCCTGTAAAAGCAAAGCGAGTATGAAAACACAGCGTTTCACACAAATTACTACAAGATTATGATATTTACTGATTTTATATAGGAGTGCTGGTAAAAATATACAATTCTCACACTGCTATAGACTGGTGCGTTATTTTAGGAGCCCTGTTGTAGGAGGTAAATTGGTATTCTGCCTTTATTCACTGAACCAGACTTTTTTGTAAACTAGCTTTTTCATAAAATTGTTGTGTTATAATTTTCTACAGAAAGAGGGGACCAGATCCTTGCAATTTGGGTTGACTCTCTTGTAAAAAATACTTTTTAAATTTAAAAAAATACTTTTAAATTAAATAAGTTCATACTTCTCATTGTATTTTTCTATTTTCTGCATAGGAAAGTTTCCGTTTGCAGTGGCAGAGGTGGTTTTGCCATCATGTGCAACTTCTGTACTGGCCCTAGTTGTCATTGTGCTTGNCATAAAATTGTTGTGTTATAATTTTCTACAGAAAGAGGGGACCAGATCCTTGCAATTTGGGTTGACTCTCTTGTAAAAAATACTTTTTAAATTTAAAAAAATACTTTTAAATTAAATAAGTTCATACTTCTCATTGTATTTTTCTATTTTCTGCATAGGAAAGTTTCCGTTTGCAGTGGCAGAGGTGGTTTTGCCATCATGTGCAACTTCTGTACTGGCCCTAGTTGTCATTGTGCTTGACCTAACTGGTTCTGTAAAATAAAGCAGTCAGAAGAATGAGTTCACCTACCACAGCAGTTAAACTCACTTACCTTCAACTGGTCTCATGGCAGTTGGTTTGTGTTTAGGAATCGTGAATGATGACAATCGCTTGCCAGAATCAGCAAAAGTCGCTTTGCCCTTCTCCTGAGAAAAGAAAACCAAGTTAAATATTATAAGCATAAATGTAACAAGTATTAACTGTGCATTACATTCTGCTTGTCCGAGGTTTTTTGCTTCTCGGAAGGGTGACTCGTGTGCTTGCGACTCATCACTTTTTGTGATAGAATTTTAGCAGCCGACTTCAGATTAGTTCGATCTGTTAAGGAAACAATGAAAGCAATTTCTTAAATTCAGCACAAAAACAAACTTGACAAAAAAGTGAGTAGAGTTACAAACCCTCTGGTGGCTTGGTTTTT
>QXVZ01030016.1:0-11459 GCA_008931825.1 Phallusia fumigata
CAAACACCAGGGTCTACAACAAAGTTTGCTGTGAATGTTTGCTGTCAAACATTGTGCGGCGATGCGGTTATCACTTTTTCTTCGACCTTAATATCTTTGGGGGCTGGTCGAACCGGAAAATATAGTGTAAAGCCCATCCTAAACGTCTGTTTTTTTTTACAAAAGCTTTAAACGTTCCAAAATTGTTGTGTAACGTTTGGTCCTCTTTACTTATCGTGCGCATTTTAAAGTTACATGTTACAGGAATAGATGTAAACTTCGCGGTTTCTCCTCAACCCAATCAGGCAAGAGGGTCACCTGGAAAAGTTACTGCTGTGATTTCGAGTATTCCAGCGGGTGACTACGCAGTGTCAGCGTATTTAAATGATGCCGTTTATGCAAATGTGAGCAGAAAGTTCGGATTTTTTGGTAACGAATTAAAAAAGTACGGTCGTATAAAACTAATTGGAACCATATGTTGAAGAGTGCATCCTGTAGGTTAAAGAAAAACTATACAGCTATTCCATGTGTTGTAATTTTTCTTTTAGGTTGTATATGCACTATCAAATGTGGTCCGGTTTTCGCACATTAATTTGCCTATTTGGTAATCATTGGTCTATTTTAAAACCAAACAATGTAGTAAGCCATAAATTGTCACTGTACAAAAACTCTGACTGCATCAGGCAACCACTTTTTTTCTTATACTTCAGTCTTCACAGAGTGCTTCTTTTTAGACCATCGGATTAGCTGACTTGCAGCCTGGTTCAGAGACTTGTAATACCTTGTTCGTACCAAATATGAAATTCAGGTAAATTCTCTCACCCTCGAAAAGCACCACCTTTTTTTTCTTTTTGATAAAGAAACGTCCATTGTGTATTAAGTTTGCGATGCATTTCTATTGCAGATGCTCAACTAATGTCGATCCAGTCAAAGTGCACACTGTCAGTGTTGTTATTGATCAATTCAAGTTGGACAATTATAGCGTGATGTGGCAAGTTCATTCTCTCATCTATGCCGTCCACTTAAATGTCACCGGTAAGGGTTTTTGAATTTCACATATACAACTTTTTTCTTTGAGGGGGGAACTGAATATTTTGCTAATCTGTATCATTTCGATAAACAACATGCTGGCATTGGAGAACAATTGTAGGAAACAAAAAATCCGTTTAGATTGATATCACACAGCACCACCTAGAGGGGGCGATAAAGGTTTAGAGCCTTTTTTGGGTGGGGTTTGGGTTATCCTTACTCCTAAACAGGCGTCAGCTAATTTTTATGTATTGGCGTTGGGTGCCTGCGGTCAAAACTATAAAGTGTGCATTGGAATAAAAGCATTGTATCTTTGGTTTCAAACCTGTAAATTCCTACGCCCTGGTGCGCCTTTTTTTACCAAACACTCCAAGAGATGAGAATGTTTTTAGTTTTCAGCGCACATCATAGCATGTAAATACGCACGAAAATGCTTGTGTATGTAATCTTAAGTAAATTTGGTGATTTTATTTATTTGTAGATTGCGGAAATGTTACTTTTCCTGGAGTTTTGCCAGATGTCCCAGCAAACAAGGGTTACCTCAGTACACACACATTCTCATGTGCGACACCTGATTATATAGGGACTCCACACGTTGCAGTTTGTCAACCTAATGCAACATGGAACCTGACTTCATTTTGCCAGAAAGGTGGAGATTGTGCACAGGTGAAGGTGAAGGGCAGTTAGTTAATTAAAGTTTTTTGAGTTGAATTCATTGGTTCTTACAACATTTTTGCATATTTGTTTTTAACTTTATGTTGGTTTTTTGCTTGGCGAAAGAATTGATATGGGTACAGTAGCAGTAAAAAATCATCCCGGAGATATCTGCGCAACGTAAAGACGATATATCAAGGCTGAACGTGCTGTAGCTAGACGGTCATTACAAAGCGGTATGTGACGAGGGCTCACAAGCAAGTGAGTTTTGGCGTATTATAAGGAATTCGACGAAACCTTTTTTAGTCACGTGCTATACTTTGGTAACGGGTTGAAACAAATTTGCCGCGCGGAATAAATAGTAGCAAAGACATTGTATCTACGTTTTTTATGTTTTTATCAACTTTTTTAGATGTGTATTTATTTCTTGTCATCCTTAACTGATGTGATTGCTATTTGCTTTGCTCGAAACGTTTAAAAAAAGCACGTTAAAAATGACAGCCACACCATTATAAATCATCCGCTTGGTGTTTTATATCTGTGCCAAAACTTTAGGATTTGACCAGTGTAATCTAAAACAGGCATGTCAAACTCAGTTTGGTTCTGTGGCCAGATCCAGACCATTTAATCTCATGTTGGCCGGGCCAGTAAAATGATGGCAAAAAAACTCTGGTGGGCCTTTGCCCTCGTGACCAGACTACGGTATTTATTCTAAAAATGATTTGGGGGTATTTAATTAAAAATCACAATTTTGAAAGAAATGAGTTAAAGGCTCGCTTTTTATGGCAGAATCAGAAATGTATGCCTGGCCTTATGAAATCATCAAGCGCGCCGTTTGTTTGGCATGTCTGATTTAAAGCGTCGACGTTATGACCCCATATAAAACAACACTTGTGGAAGATGTTCCAACAAACCAAAATTAACTCAGCGCACGTATGGTTTCATGCATCAAGTCACATTACTTTTTACTCTTACCACAGCACTTTATCAACAAATGCTAAATAACTTACCCTTCCTTCCGACTCTTGATACTATCCAGAAGTGTTTCATTCGGTGCTTTGTGTTCTTGAATCCCTCTGTTTACAAAACGCAGTGATAGGCATCAATGACTGGTTCCACCAATATCCCCCACAGCCGTCACATAACGCCTTGTAATTACGGTGATTACGCTTTCAACCTTGATCCACTGACGTTTCGCAGCTATTTCCGTCCCGGTGATTGTCTTGGCGTAATTGTGTCGCTACGATTTCTTTCACCCAGCAAAATAAAGTCAACTCTCTCAACAAACTATCTATATTTGATTAAAACCCAAAGTTAATGTCTTTACACAACCAGTTCTTTTAAAACATAAGTTATTTGGCCTACTGTATGATTGGTCGATAACGCATTGCAAAGCCAAGAAATGGTAATGCGACTTTTGTTAATACACGTTCAAATATTTCAGTGGGCAATAGGCGTACCGGACATGTGTGTTTTTCGGATCAAAATCCAGCAAATGAAATGCTGCAAAGTATGCTTTTCCAAATTTCTTTACTTACTCTTAGTTTGCAGCAATGCGGACATCCCCAACAGCGATGCTTACCAACCACCCACTACTGGAACCACAACTTATCCCAACTCAATCACTCTAATTTGTAATGGTGGTTTCAGAGGCACAGTAACAGCACAATGTTCGACAGATGGTACCTGGATCATTAGCAACAATTGTACTGGTAATAGACGTTTTGGTAAAAGTTGTTCTATGTGTTTTTTTTTCTGTTTATTTTTTACAGAAACATGGGAACAAGGAGTGATTCCTACAGATGTGTCTTTAAACAACAACTTGGATGGAGTTTTGCAAGTTGGTGAAACTGTTACCGTTCCTTGCAACGATGGATATACCGGGGTTGCTCATGCAACATGTGATGGCCCTGACCGTTGGACTACAACAGTTTGGGTATGAAACTATACTAAACTAAGAATAAATTCAACTAAGTGAATGCATTGCAAGTGCTACCACATTACCGTTCTGCTAAATACGTTTTAAAAATTGTAAAAACCCAATAAATGTGTGATGACCACATAGACATAAAACAAAGGTTAACCCAGTAATATCAAAAAGTGTAAAACCTTGTGAACAAATATTAATATTTAAGTTGCCCAGTTCCATTGGGCTTATGTGGTCTGCCCAAAACGTTGTTTAAAACTTCCTTCCTTTCTCGTGGTTGCTCAACCAACGCATTTGTATCGTGGGAATGTGTTTTGGCAAAATAATATTTGGAAAAGCCGAAAAAGGTATTGTGGCGTTGTAACTGAGCGCAAGAAAAGGGATCTCTGGACGCTTAAAAGCCTATGTATTTCCGCTTACGCCGGTACTCACAATAAGAGTGAAGAACCTGCAAATGTTGTTCGCCTTCAGCAACGTTAAGGGTGTTTAACAAAGTCATACTCCGATCGGTCTTTCACTTCACAGTCGCTAAAGGATAAGACGCGTGACCAGCTTACTTATACCTGCGGAAAGAGGTTCCTCGTAGCCTACACACACGACGTCGCAAATGCTAATCTTATCTCCCTTTTTATTCACTTTATTTATTAGTTGGTGTGGTTTCGGCGTGAAAAAATGTCGCAAGTAATACTTACACAACCAAGTTTTTAAATAGTCAACCAACCTATCTTATGCTTCTGCGCGTAATAGGACAATTTAGATGAGTAAAGCCTTTACAACAGGTTGGTCTTTCGGCGGTACACTTTTGAAACAACATAATGCATACTCACAACGAATATAGTAATATTCTTTGCACTTTTGGAGCAAACTTCAACTATGAAGAACTCGTCATACGGTTTTCGGAGGCTATTTCGAACATTTATTTTCTTAGGCAGCTAAACGATTTTCTGCTGGGGCAAACTTTTTCATTATTATGGGAGTTGATCTTGGAATAATGGCGGTGGCCGCGATCGTGCTGTTTCTTGTGGCAAAATACAGTAAGTTTGAGCAACAGAGTGCGTGTAGTTATTTTCACCACATACTGATTTTGGTACTAAGAGTACACGCCAATCTTTTTACCTAACATTGAAACTATTGTCTAGAAGATTTTGCCAAAATGGAGTTTCAGTTTCTAGTGTCTTCCACCTATTTTCGATTTCCAACGCAGACGGTTTTAGTTAGGACAATAAAATAATTCGTAGCGAAAATGCCCCGAAAACAAGCGAGCTTAAGAACCCTTTTGTACAACACAGCTTGATTTTTATCCAGAACTTACCATCATTGTTATTAACTTTTTGTAGCAACATATTACTAGTGCTCGTTTGTTAGCAGGACGCAAAGGGAAACAACATGACACAGCAACTGATAGCTCCACTCCACTGAAAATTTTTAATGATAGTTCCCGAGTATAGAACTTTAATGTAGCAATATTATTAAAGTCGTACTTTTCGCCGTACGGTATTTATGGTGTAACGTATTGTTTCGCGTAGGTTTATGCTCATGCATGGGGGATCAGCAATTACGCAATGCTAGGTTGTATATGCAATGGCTCATTTATTGGTGTTGTAAGATGTTTTGTATGTAACTGCTAGTAGCCCTTTACGCTTTCAGTTAAAGCAACAACCGTTTGGTGTCGTCTGTCACGACCGACAGTTTTGGCGTAACCAGCATCCTTCTTTATTTGCTGCGTGCCTTTATCGTGTTTATGAGTGACTGAAATTGTAGAGGCAGCATGCGATAATTCAGCTAGCAGGTTTTATTGCGGTATCAATGACACAATTTGATTGTTTTATTTCCCTAGTGTTATAATAATTCAGTAAGTTTAAATCCTGTTGTTGTTTTGTACATGTGTCTTGTAATCGCTAAAATTTTGGATAATTTGCTTTCGAGAGCCACCATTTGTCGGTTAGGTTCGTGAAAAAGATCGCATTGCAGAAACGTTTAATGTGAATATTATCGATCACGTGGCAGCGGTTTGGATTTGAAAATCACACTTCCTACCGAAAAATAAGCAGCGCAACTTCTCTGAATTTACTATGACGTCATAAAGCCCGGGTTATAGAAAAAATGCAAAAATCTATGTATGGAACTGTGCGCTTCACAGTTCCAGCTGCGTGATGTTTGGCTGATTAGCGCATGCGCATACAGGTAGTGGAATGCTAAGCTGAGAGCGAACGGGAGCACTGTCGCTCTCGCAGTGCCGATCTTGGCTTGGCGTGGTGGAGGAAGGCAGCGTTTTTGTACTCCGCGTGCGTTGTGCTTACCATTTTATTTTCAAATAAATAGATCACTCCCACTGTAGAGTGTTTAAGTAAAAAAATGTTTGATATGGTATTTTAGGATTTTATTAAGTTTGTGAATAATTTTCTTTTTTGTACCTACTTAATTGTTTACTTTTACACAACATTAAAACAAAGGTTGAAAATTTACGGAGCAGCACCCCCACTAATTTTAGTTACGAGCCACCACTGCGCGATAGAGCTACTTATTGGGACCATAACGAAAACACATCTCAGAACGATCGTTTTCCAGCCAGCATCTATTGGTTACCTCCGGAAAATTTGTTACACATCACATACAAATACAATCAACTTCGGAAAGATCATAAAAAATACAGCCTCAAAATAGATAACAATAATAAAACAACTATTAAAATCACAATTAATCCAATCAATCCGCCTCAACACACTCAATAACATAAATAAATTGCAAAAAAATGTGACAAAACAATGGCGTTGAACAGGGGCCTGGATAAAAGAAATAATTACTCTTGTTTATGGTTGGCAGTAAAGTATAAATGTTAATTTGATATAAAGCCGAAAGTTCTGATTTCGTTTGTACGGAACAAAATGTTGGAAAATAAAAATACTTCAGACCTGTAAACATTGTGACAAACAATATAGCTTGCACGCATTGAAGATCGATTATGTCAGAGCAGGTTCATTGTGTAAGAAGTTCTTGTAGAGTACATACAAACTTGACCTTTTCGTTGACAATCAATGATTAGACATTTGTAACAATTTAGACGACGCTAAAACAACTATGGTACCACAAAGAACTTACAAATTTGCGTTTGATCATATAACAAGATTGCACTTGAGCTGTGACTGGCCATGGAGTTGGGTTCATTTCTTCTGCTTCGTCACTACCCACAAACATAATTTCATCTTGATATTAATAACATGCAAATTATGGAATGTTCGTGAGTTGTTGTATCAGCATCGGGTAAGGCAGGATGGATTAGTTCGTCAGCTTGTGGAGTTTCGGTAGCTTTTAATCGGAATGTGTGTTCTCTGTGCAACGGTTGTTTACGTTTGTTGAACTGTGCTTATCAAGCGATAGATCATTGGCAACGTTGTTGGCCTGAGGCGGAAAAATGCTTGTCGAATTGTCAAAGCTGTTAGAATGGCGCCCAAGGCCAAAGCAATAATGACGATTGGTAACCAATTCGGCCTGAGGCGGAAAAATGCTTGTCGAATGGTCAAAGCTGTCGAAATGACGCCCCAGGCCAGAGTGATAATGACGATTTCTGACAACAATCAATACACTCAGAAACTCTTTGGTTATCGAACTAAGTGTAATCAAAACGGTATTCTTTAGTGAATAGGATGGTTGGACTTTGTGTGTCCTGGTTGCGAATCAAGGAAGGTGCCTCATAATAGTGCAGGTATGGGGTCTAGCGACCTCGACGCTGAAGGATTGTGTTGTTAAATATGAACTGCCTCAAGGAAGTCGTAGAATTGAAACGTTGTAAGACCGGCAGTAATTGCCCTGTATAATTTGCAATCATTGCGAGAGCATAGTTGATACAAAGTGTGTTTGGTTTGCAATATTCTTTGCATATTACGACGAGATAGACACTGT
Organism: Phallusia fumigata; assembly: GCA_008931825.1. Taxonomy (NCBI): domain Eukaryota; kingdom Metazoa; phylum Chordata; class Ascidiacea; order Phlebobranchia; family Ascidiidae; genus Phallusia; species Phallusia fumigata. The sequence continues at coordinate 7,490 of QXVZ01030016.1, forward strand.
AAGGTCTGCATGATTGGAACTACTGTTTGTCAGCAACCTGGGCTTAATTCTCTTTGACAGATGTCGTCGTAATGCTATATCTTGAGGTTTGCTCGCTGTCTAAGATAAGGGTTCAGCGCCTGGAATTGCCGAACAGCGTTACACGTTTAGTGGAATAAGGTTTTGTTCGCCTTATGTCTAACTAGACAAGTTCAAAGCAGTTTTAACTCAGGGGCATAGTGTTGAACTGTAAAACAGTCCATTGCAAAGCGATTTCATGGTAATGCAATATATTCCTGAAGGCAAATTTCTGTCTTGCGTACGGTAACGGTGGATGGGTTTTGTTTGAAACTTATTGCAACTTTTTGAATTTTGATGTCGAAAATCGATGTTCTTAGTCAACTAAACAAGGATCGTGATACTTGGAAGGACTGGCCTATGCCGGACAATCATCCATGCATGTTTGTTACAGAGTAATATCCCTGTAGTGGACACAAATTGCTATTGTCAAACGAAGTTTGGCCCATTATCCCTTTTGAAGCAAAGGCAGTAGAACTGTTATCAAATAAGGGTTTAAAAAAATGGTGGACATTCCGAGAACAAGTATTCAATCTGTTCTAAACAAATTCGTGTATAAGTCGCACATCACGTTAATTCTGTGTTTCAACGGATAAGTCTTGGAAAAATATTATTTGAATGTTCGAAATGAGCTAAAAATTGTTCAATAACTTCTAAAAAAATTTAAATTTTTTTAAAATTTAAACTTATTTGTTGGGCGATTAAAATGACCCACCAGCGAATCAACATGGTATGTTTGTTCTAAAGTACTGGTAACTAGAAATGGAAGCAACTGTTTAAGAAAAAAAGCTGCAATAGCGCTGATAAGAATCTGCTTTCGCGAATGTTGCGTCATTGAAGTGTCATTGGCCCTTTTTTTTGTTGGTTTCAAAGGTGGCGGTTGCACAGCTATTTTTTTCACTTTGCTTTCTGTTCATCAGCTTGTTTTGGTCAACTGTTGTTCATAAATCGTGACAGGTGAATTACAAAAAAACGCAGAGCAAATGACCTGAGCGCAGTAGTACAATAATAAAAGTGCTAGCGTAATATTTGAGATTGGCAAATTACTGCAACAAAAGTTTTCATGGTGCGTCCCTCGACTTACTTTACAAGACTTTACTTGACCCTTAGGCAATATTCAGTGCGCTCCTGGCACACAAAAATGCGATTAACGCACAAAAAATAGAATCGCGATGGTACAAAACTCGACCTCAACAATAATCAAGCCAATAATGTTACAGTTTTTTGTTATGTAGCCGATAGTTTGGTTTTACCAGTTAGTTCAACTACTTAACCACTGAAATCGTTTTTAACACAAACGCTTGTAATTTGCTTACAGAGTTCGTAGAGTATTCAACAGGACTTTCGCACATTTTTAGCTTTAACCAAGAATAGAACAGGTTAAGTATTTTACGGATTGTACTAGTGAAATTATGGATCCCTTTTGCTAAATTGGACAAATATTGTTTTTCCATTATCCCCGTAAAATAGGTCAAATTATAAACTAATATCAGCTTGTAAACAAGTTAAGCGTCATGGAATAGACAGAAACTTTATTGAAAACAACGCGAATTAAAAGGAAAGTTTCATCATTTAAGTTGTGCTTTTAATTACTATTTTGACGTTTTTTTGATGTAAATTGTCGACAATGCCATTTTCTTGAATGTTTATAGGCCTATTATTTAAGTCAAACGCGCCCCTCGCTTTTTTTCATCTGTCATTAACGCTAATGGACTTTTGAAGGGGGGAAAACCGAAATTGTTTTACGTTGGCCGAACCTGATAAGCCCGTTGTTATGCAGAAATGCTTTGCAACAGAAATACGCAATTCTCAGGTTATCTTGAAGTGACATAAAGGATAACGTTGTTGCCTGTTAGTTTGCTGAAGCACAATTGTTGTCAAATAAAATGTTGCGCTTTAGAGCGAGTTAACCCATTGTTAACGGGACAAGATGAGATTAAATATGTTTGTTGACGACTAACTTTGACAGGAGGCATCTGTTTTTTAAGCGTTTACATTGCAATTTTATTGATACGTCACGTAGGATAAAGGATGTATTTAAGTTATCTGTGAATTTTATCGTTAGATTGTGTTTCAGACGCCATAACCAAACAGCCATCCGCAACCAGAATTTGACTCATGAATTTGTTGAGCAAAAAGGGAAGCTATAAATTTGGTTACTGAAGATCGGTTCACACACAAAACTGCAACGACACAAACAAATAATCGGAAAATATGGTCGTAGTTTGTTATAAATCGACAAGTATGTTGTTTGGCATTTTTGTTGGTTATTTAGCGACCATTGGTGCAAAACTTAGCATTAACGTTTGCAAAACAGTTGATTTTTCGCTGTACAAAGCTCGCATGGAAGTCAAATTTATGAAATGTCAAATTAACTTTAAGGATAGTAAATAGGCCTTTACCCTCACTGCTTGAACATGATGCAGCGCTACTATAAACTGACGTGCTCGCGAGTCTTTGCTTAAAGTAATTTACGTTTCGTTGAGGTTACTTAAACAAAATCTGAAGCAGAGCTTCCCAACCGGTGGGCTGCAAAGCGTTTAAGAGGCTATGTCATACAGATAGTACACTTTAAAAACTAATTAAAATTTATATTTTGCACAGCTTTTGACATAATTCACTATTATCCCAAATATTTTTTCATTGTCTTCTTCGCGAAATTTTGTAGTGGTCCGCCTAAACAAATGGTCTATAACAGTGATCTGAAAATTATTAGGAACCATGGCTATAATGTATTGTTTCTTGTCTCGGATAGTATTTAAATAAGCTAATAAACACACAATCTGAAGCACAAAAGACATTTGTGAAGATATCGGGTCTCTGCCCTGGCGAGCCGGTAGCTTTTAGGTGTACAGCGCGTCAAGGACAGTGGTGTCGAGTTTTCACATGTAGAAAGTGACGAACTTAACCTGTTTCTTCCAACCACATTAAGGGATTTAAATTTTCACTTGTAAAGCTGAGAAATGGGGTTAACACTTATGATTTGTTAAATACAACGTCATAACAACAACCCCAGAATGGCGACACTATTGTAACTAACAACAAAACATGCTGTATAATAATGCGTTTTCGTTTCTTCAGGTACCTTGCGTTCGTCAACCAGGAACTACAATCGTGAGCTATATTCGCATATCGCTAAAAAAACCAGCATCACAGAATCTAGAGTATACGCGTCGCTAATAGAGAACACTCAAGCTTACAATGGCAAACAATTTATTTTCTAAACTCACTTTTCTGTTTGGACGCAAAAATAAGTAATAACTATCATACTTCAGGATCGTTTGGTTATCGGGCAGCGTTTTGCAGCAGCACGGTTAAGGTTACGATGTCAAAACGTCGTTTTTCGTTGGAATTGGTTTCGTGTCCTGTGTTAATTGCTTAGATGGAAAGCTTTCAAGACGTCAAAAAATTGTTGGAGGAGAGTGATGTATTTCGTTGCACACGAGAACTTTATTTCAAGTTAACTCAAATTTGTTTAGCAGATATTACGTTTTCTATTGAGTAACATATGGAGACACTGGAATTAAGCTCAAAGCCAACTGATCTGGTCTGCAATAAACTTGTTCTATCAAAGAGAATTATTTAGCGGGGCTAAACATTTCAAAAACACAAATGAATGCTCGTACCAATAAGAAACGCCTTCGATGTGATGTTTGTGAAAAAACATTTCGCCAAACTGGGCATTTGAAAACACACATGCTGACTCACACTGGAGAGAAACCCCATCGATGCATCGTTTGTGAGAAAACATTCAGTCGGGGTGAAAATTTGAAAAGACACATGTTGATTCACACTGGAGAGAAACCCCATCGATGCATAGTTTGTGAGAAAACATTCAGTCGGTGTGAAACTTTGAAAAGACACAAGTTGACTCACACCAAAGAGAAACCTCGTCAATATGTCGTTTGTAAGA
>QXVZ01030017.1:0-16027 GCA_008931825.1 Phallusia fumigata
AATTTAAATGACGGCACATCGTTTGGACACCAAATTTGTATCTGTTCATAACTCTTGCCAAAAAAAGAGAACAAGTACTTGTTAAAAGCGACATGCTTCATTAAACGCTTTGATTCGGTCTTTGTTTTAAAACCGCCGAAGTCACTGAACACGGCAACACAAGGTTTCATGTCGGGTATCGTTAAAATCTCTCCGTTTTACTGTATGTCGAATAAAAATACCCCGCGTATTTACTTGTCAAACAGAAAAAGGAGATAAATTCTGATTTTGTTGTGGTCTTTAGAAGTCACAAAGATGTATTGTACATTTAATCCCATGGAGCGTTTTGATTCGCAGACTAAGCTTCAACTGATTCGGTCACCGTCGTTCGACGTTTGGGAATGCAAACGCGAGGAACTTGTGTCTTACATCATGTTGATGTTTGGCGATCTCGGCATAACCAAGGAACTTGATATATCTTATACCAAGCTCAAGAAATGGCTGGTAGGAAAACAAACTGGTATAACTCACTACATTCTACAACAGTGTTTCTCCAACTTTTACGATGCGACGAGTTAGTCAAGGCACCACCAATAAGAATCTAATAAAGCTCATTATATAAGTTGTTTTTGTTGATACAAAAACAGTTTCGCTACTATTGTGCGACACCCCTGGACAATTCAAACGATGCTCCGGGGTATTATAACTTGTTTAGTTGTTTTCTATGGTGCATACCCTTGAAATATATGGAACAACCATGATCAATATTTTTTTACGTAGTTGCTTGCCTTTTGGTGGACGAAAACCTAAAACTGTTCTCCTCTAGGTGGCAGTCGAGCAGAATTACATCACGGATGTTTATTTTCACAATTTTCGTCATGCGTTCTGCGTGACACAGATGATGTACTTCATGATTCATGAGTTGAAACTTGTGAAATACATGACAACTCTTCAACTCACGATATTGCTGGTCGCTTGTATCTGCCANCATGCGTTCTGCGTGACACAGATGATGTACTTCATGATTCATGAGTTGAAACTTGTGAAATACATGACAACTCTTCAACTCACAATATTGCTGGTCGCTTGTATCTGCCACGACCTTGATCACCCGGGACTTAACAACTTGTAAGTCACAAAACTTGATGACTCTGGGTTTTTTTTACCCGGGATACGTGAATATAAAATGTCAGAAAACCGAAAACTAACAAAGAAATCCGAACGTTTGCAACTAGCTTAGCCTTTTTCACATTTTTCTAGGGCAGTGGTTCAAACCCATTTTTTCCCATTACCCATTTCTGATTAAAAATTATTCTGATTATTTATTTTACTAGTTCTGCCATACTTACTATAAAACATGAACAGCGCAATTTGAAGCTAACAGGTTCAGTTATCTACCCACCTGCTACCCTGTCACTACACACATGTGGGGAATTACCACAAGGTTAAGTACCACAGTTCTCGGAGGTCAGTCACTCCGTGACCCAAAAGTAAAGAAAGTTGCAATTAAAAAAATTGAAAACCGGCTATTTTTCGTCCAACAATCACGTCATAGCTTCTCCAACATTTTCTAAATCAGTGCTTTTTAACCTTTTGTCCCCACATTACTCACTGGGACCAACAGATACCAGGAGAAGGCTCACACCGAATTATCTGTTCTGTATCACAACCGCTCGCCGCTCGAGCACCACCATTGTGCTGTCGCGTTCCAACTTCTCTCTGCCAACGATCTCAATATATTCGGGAATCTGGAACAAAGCCAATTTGATGAAGTGTCGCACGTAAGTTTGTTACGTCATAAATCGTTGATTGTTGGGTAAATTTAGCTTACTTCGAACGTTTTTATTTCGTCATGATACAATTGAGATTTTGAAGTAGTAGACTAAATTTTAGTTTACCGAGCAATATTTCCCGTACAAATCTAAAATCACCGAAACCAAGCTTTAAACTGGAAAACACTGTTCGCTTGACTTTAAAGGAAAAAATTTGGCCCAAAAATCCAAAATTATTCTGGTTCTAAGGAAAATATATTTCGCCTATTTGCATCATCGCTTGTGCAAGTGTAATTCACAAACCCACTGTAAAAATTTGAATAAAAAATTGTAAGGAATGGTGAAAGAAATCAGTTCGAGTTTTCTTACCAATGAAGGGGCTGATGCTTGGGCGTTCACATCAATGTTGCTAAATCAGGTTTTGACATTTCTAACCCTAATGGTTGTTAGCGTGCTGACGTTTGTCCCATTTTCTACTATTTTTTACTCATTTCCCACTCAGTTTCAATCAAAACCGGCATGCTTAATACACAAGTCATTTCACCCCCACGAAATGAAAAACAAACAAATGAAACATTTCACTTCGATTTTTTGTTTTCGCTATGTTCCAACAGATCGTGATCCAATTGATTCTCGCCACGGATATGTCGATCCACGATCAAATCCTCGACGACTTCCAAAAAAAATTGGAGGAAGGATTCTCGTTCGACAAACCGGAACACTTGCTGGCTTTGCAGAAGATCTTGATCAAGTGTTGCGATATATCCAATGAGGTGCGCCCACTGGAGACGTCAAAGGTTTGGGTGGATCGACTCTTTGACGAATTCTTCTCTCAGGTAAGTTGCTGCTATTAGCGTTTTAATACGAGGGCTGTTTATTATTCAACGACCTGCGTTCGTTAGGTTGGCGGTTCAAATGCAACCCAGGCCTGAGTGTTTGTGTTTAGAAAACTTGAGCGCCACTGCTGCCTCCATGTTTAATCTCTAGCTGCTAATTTATTAAGCAAAAATAGAATCTGATTCTTTCCATGTATATACGGGGCCTACGTAGCGTGGGAAAGTGATTTGGCAGCAACTATAAAACCCATGTGACTTTTGACAACAACTTGCACCAACATGAGATACCCAGACAAATCCATGTTTTATCAAAAAATCTTTGAAAACAAAAACTCATCCGTGATTATTTGCAGGCTGACCGGGAGAGGCGGGAAGGACTTCCTGTTGAAGTTTTCATGCAAAAGACGAAAGTGAAGAAAGCCAACGATCAACTCGCTTTCATAAGGAAAATTATTCTTCCGCTGTTTGAGCGACTCGGAAAGGTAACGTAGCGACACTTAGTGGCGATTCAAAAACTTTTGCCAGCAGGTGGCACCGCAGGTCTTGTAATAAATCAGTTTCTGGGAACTGTTGTTCAACAAAGCAGACGAGAACAACCTGTTTGGTTTGATGGTCACTGATTAGAAATCCCAGTGTACAACCAACTGCTTTGGCTGGTAACTTTTGCTTTACTTGTCCTGTAGATTTTTTATCAAAATGTTTTATATTTAATGTCATTGAGGTCCAAATCATTTTCACTGACTATGAAACGTTTCCAGGTTTTTCCCGATGTAAACGGCCGCATCCTTCGATCTCTCCATGAATCGGAATTATTCTACGAACGATTGTCGCATGACGAAATCGGACAATTACTCGCCGATGACGTCACAAAGCAAGATAATAAGAAACACGTGACATTCCAGAAGTTTGAGATTCCGGAAGTTGTCGTGAGCGACTGCTCGACTGATCGCGCCCTCTAGTGGTGGGACAAAGAAATTGTAAAAAAATATTGTGTTTTTGTGTTTTCTTGTGGTAACGTTTAATTTAACAAAGTTGTGATGTTTTATGTCGAATATTTTTGNCAACAGATCGTGATCCAATTGATTCTCGCCACGGATATGTCGATCCACGATCAAATCCTCGACGACTTCCAAAAAAAATTGGAGGAAGGATTCTCGTTCGACAAACCGGAACACTTGCTGGCTTTGCAGAAGATCTTGATCAAGTGTTGCGATATATCCAATGAGGTGCGCCCACTGGAGACGTCAAAGGTTTGGGTGGATCGACTCTTTGACGAATTCTTCTCTCAGGTAAGTTGCTGCTATTAGCGTTTTAATATGAGGGCTGTTTATTATTCAACGACCTGCGTTCGTTAGGTTGGCGGTTCAAATCCAACCCAGGCCTGTGTGTTTGTGTTTAGAAAACTTGAGCGCCACTGCTGCCTCCATGTTTAATCTCTAGCTGCTAATTTATTAAGCAAAAATAGAATCTGATTCTTTCCATGTATATACGGGGCCTACGTAGCGTGGGAAAGTGANGCTGTTTATTATTCAACGACCTGCGTTCGTTAGGTTGGCGGTTCAAATCCAACCCAGGCCTGTGTGTTTGTGTTTAGAAAACTTGAGCGCCACTGCTGCCTCCATGTTTAATCTCTAGCTGCTAATTTATTAAGCAAAAATAGAATCTGATTCTTTCCATGTATATACGGGGCCTACGTAGCGTGGGAAAGTGATTTGGCAGCAACTATAAAACCCATGTGACTTTTGGCAACAACTGCACCAACATGATATACCCAGACAAATCCATGTTTTATCAAAAAATCTTTGAAAACAAAAACTCATCCGTGATTATTTGCAGGCCGACCGGGAGAGGCGGGAAGGACTTCCTGTTGAAGTTTTCATGCAAAAGACGAAAGTGAAGAAAGCCAACGATCAACTCGCTTTCATAAGGAAAATTATTCTTCCGCTGTTTGAGCGACTCGGAAAGGTAACGTAGCGACACTTAGTGGCGATTCAAAAACTTTTGCCAGCAGGTGGCACCGCAGGTCTTGTAATAAATCAGTTTCTGGGAACTGTTGTTCAACAAAGCAGACGAGAACAACCTGTTTGGTTTGATGGTCACTGATTAGAAATCCCAGTGTACATCCAACTGCTTTGGCTGGTAACTTTTGCTTTACTTGTCCTGTAGATTTTTTATCAAAATGTTTTATATTTAATGTCATTGAGGTCCAAATCATTTTCACTGACTATGAAACGTTTCCAGGTTTTTCCCGATGTAAACGGCCGCATCCTTCGATCTCTCCATGAATCGGAATTATTCTACGAACGATTGTCGCATGACGAAATCGGACAATTACTCGCCGATGACGTCACAAAGCAAGATAATAAGAAACACGTGACATTCCAGAAGTTTGAGATTCCGGAAGTTGTCGTGAGCGACTGCTCGACTGATCGCGCCCTCTAGTGGTGGGACAAAGAAATTGTAAAAAAATATTGTGTTTTTGTGTTTTCTTGTGGTAACGTTTAATTTAACAAAGTTGTGATGTTTTATGTCGAATATTTTTGTGAGGCTTTGTTTCGAATAATAAAATATATTTTACGTGACGCACAACACGCGGCAATGATGACGCGATGTGTGAACAGCCAGAGCGGATGATGGTAGTGGAAAATTTCTTGCGCTGTCCAAATAACATAAACAAAAATGTAGGCAAGTTGTTTATAGCAGCGGGGAGATAAAGTATCACAAACTTACTAATACACAGGAAACTCCCACTTGTGACAAGGAATCAAACACTTCTTTAAAATGTGTGTGTAAACCTACGTAAACAAACAGTTTTACAAATGACAAATTCTTACTTCGGAAAACACCTACTACTTTATGTATTTCAGGCTAGTTTGAAAAACGTTCCTCCTAAATATGGCTGCTCGGCTGTATGGTAAAACTTCATAAGTTTGGAAACATCAAATACAAATTATAAACCAGAAGTGGGTGTAATAGGTAGCTAAGCATTTTTGGGGCTCATGATCTTGAAACGTGCAAGTTATTATTTATTCAGTGTATTTAGAGCTGAACCTGTGTATTATTGGATTCACTTTTCCTGCAGAAACAAGCGTAGGTTTTAGAAAAGTCGTTAAAAAACGTGCAAACATGTTTTGTTGAAGGATTTCCAGCATATGCGGCATGTTGCACTTTATTGGCTGGCGGTGTATTACCCCGCTATATCCTTCCTATTAGCGTCTTATATATCCGGAAGGGAAAGGATGCGTTGCTCGAAGCTTAACGCCCCTCTCATCCGTCCGTTATTAGCCGCTAGTTTGTAACTTAAGGAGAAAGTCATCTCTTCCAATTACCGCTTTCCTCCAGCCCTTTGAGATTATTATTATCTCTTCTTGTTACGACACAAAGCATGACGCGATATAAATGTGTGTGACGCAACACACGATCGCGATAATAAAAACAGCGTTTTTGTTTTCAAAGTTTGATAAAGTTTGTGTTTAACATCAACGACTCAAATCTATTCCGGGATTCTGCGAAACTTCGTGGTTTAAAGCATTTACTCAGCAACGAAATTAGAATTAGTTTGAATTCCCTTTTCTTTAACCCGACCATTCTTGGACATAGTTGATTCAAAACATTTTTTTTCAACTTATTTTGCATGAATTCCACTTTCGGATCGACGGGTCATAATTATCACGAAAATTGTTCGGATGATAGAACTGATCAGGTCAAATTAATTTGTTGTGTTCTGACCCAGGCAGTTAATAAAAAGTTTATTTTGGTGCAAAACTCTTTGCTTAAGCCTGAAATGTGTCAAAAACTGTAGTTTCAGATAATTTAAGTTCGCGAAAATCATTTTGTGATCTTGCAAGTACAACGGTTTGAGACTAAACTTGTACATAGTGAATACTTGTACTGCAAACGTTTTAACAATCGTCATTGTCATCATCATTGCAAAAAATGACTTTGACATGTGGGATAATTATTAAGCTGCCTTTTGAGGTCCGCGTCTTCTGTTCCGAGGATCTGCCTTGTTATGACGTCACAATCCGTAGTCGCGATCCAAATCTGCTCAACTCGCGGATGGCACTAACGTCACTCGTGGTTATAGATGTGAGGTTTGTGTCAGAGTTTCAAGTTGTGCAAAAATTTTGTTTGTGTTTGTCAGCAAATATTTCGAGTTGTAATTTACCTTTTAATTATTTCACTCAATAGCATTTTAACCGAAACAAGTTACTGCATTTGGCGTCAAATTTCCGAAGTTTCTACATATGTTCGGTATGTGATGGCAGCGATGGAAATGTTTCAGTCGGTGATAACTTTATTGAGCACCACCTCAGTGCTGGAAAGTGTCGGTTGCTCCCTACTTTGTTTCCCTTGTTCCCCTCATTCCTGTGCGGATGTCACCAAGCTAACTTTGTGCACACAAAAACTGCAGTCGCTACCTTTCCACGAAAAACCACAGACTGCCGAAGATACGTCCGCACTTTTGGTCTATCGAGTTCCGCAAACCTTCCACAAAAATCACGATTGAAAGCGGCCCATTTTCGCGGAAAGCTTGGGACTGACTATTTCCCAAAGCAAAAGGTCTAGAGGCTCGACCATCTAAGCTTAATTGAAGCCAATATTACCTCGCCTATAGTCACACTATTGTGGCTCGTATATCAAGTAATCTTGTTTGCTAATCAAGGAATAATACACCACCATTATTACTTTGTCAATTCACTTGCATTGTTTCTGCACAACGCCATTGTTATATCACAGAGCCGAAGTAATTTGAATGTAGCGATTGTTACAAAACTATTGTACATGCTCAGTATGCAAAATAAATTCAGATTTTTTCTCGCCTTTGATTGTCCGACTCACAATGGGCTTATTTGGTCATAATGCGATTTAATTTATTTTTGAAGGTAAACTTGAAACAGTTTGGATAATTTTTGCTGATATTCCATAATCGACAACCAGGGACAATTTTTGTCACGTCACAAAGGTTTTTGTTTCCCAACAGTGAAAGGAAGAGTCGAAAAAAGCGCCAAGGGATAGTTTTGAATCGGTGTGACCGAAAAACAAACAATTTACTTATTGTTTGTCACAATACTGATTGTTGTCAATCGGGATTCGATCAAACAGTGATTGTTATGTCACAAACGTGAAACAAACGATTCGAAACTTTGTGTGAAGCTTCGCGAAACGTCAGTATCGGAGCGACGAGGCTCAACTAATAGCTGGTAGGGAAAAATCCAACAATTTCCGCTCTATCGGCTCACTTTGCTGGTGGAGGCGTTCTTCGTGCAGAGACAAAATCCGCGAGCAAAGATTAGTTTGGATTCTGTTTGCTGGTTGCTTTGTTGGAGTTTCAAAGTTAGGTTTTACGTTCCAGCTAGCAGCGAAAATCAGTTTCATACAGTTTAGTCGCCATGGTGAGATTGTTTTGGAAATGATTTTACTAAATTTAGTGGAAATCTAAATTTCGCGAATCGGTTGCTTCAAAACAGGGTGTTAAACGTTGATAGCCTGTTAATCACTTGAACAACACGCTGCTTTTGGGGTTGAAAAGAAAGGGGATATATTTAATTTTCTTTCAGTTATTTTGTGAAAGTGTATGTGACACATTCCAGGCTAGTTAAGTTGATTGTTGTTGCTAGTTGAGATATTAGCAGGCCAGAAATGTCGTTTTGCATCAAGTTTACCTCGCCGAATGATTTTGGGTTTTTAGAATTGCGAACAATTTTCTTTTTACTAAGTTTTTGGGCATTTACAATGAAAATGAGTTTGAGCGCGCGACGCATGATTGTTACGTAACAATGAAGCGCATAGTTGCAATGTTTAGGTATTTCCTTGACAGTGGGCAACCTTAGTGGAGTGGAGTTTGTAGGTTTTATTAATATCGGGTTTCGGAAGTTGGAGTGTGGGTGGAAAAACTAAACTCCCCCGCTAAAGGACCGGTAAATATAAAGCGAATATCTGCACATAGCAAACCAACCAACGTGCAATGAAAATGTGTTTGTTGAAGTCTAATTTTCACCTAAACATTGGTTCACGGTAACTAGTATGAGTGATAAACTAATTAAAGTGAACCAAAAATATGATTTTTGTCTAAAACTTTAGGTTGATCGGCGTAAAACTTAAGATTACGAGCCGCACATGGCGATTTGCCTTTTTCTCTCATCTCTCTCTTCTTCTCTCTGTTGTAACTTTGCGCGCGTCAACTGATACGGATGGGTGTTTTCCTGTCAAGAGACAAGAGACGACAGAAGAGATTCAATCACTGAAATCTTCGCACACTTTGCAGAACAGCGACCGCGACACAGGGGAGATAATTAATCGACAAGTTGACTTGAGCGAGTTCTGCTGCGCGGCTTAAAGTGCAGGGGAAGGATTCTAGAAGGAAGTTTTCTCTTTCAGGTTACAATCCAGCACTAGTCGGGCAGTGGTCTCATTTTGACGAAATGTGGAGGAACTTGAAAGGATGAAAATTTCCGAAATTAAAAAATAAGCGAATTAGTTTAACAGTTTAACAATAAAAGTTCATGTTTTAGGAAAGTTCATTAAAAAGTGTTTGCAAAACAAACTTGGCAAAAATGTTGGAGTTGGTCAGAAAAGATTTGCTGAACGTTTCAATCGACAAATGCATATGAAGTAAAAATTGCCTATTTGAATTATAACATGACAACAAACAATGAGTTAAAACTTCCGCGTAAAAATTGGGCTGTATTACAATGAACCGCAAGCTTAATGTTAAGTTACATTAAAAATTCGAAACTTTCGCAGCTCAGTCGATGTAAAAACGACACAAATTATTGGTCATGCTTTGTTGTTCAACAACAGTCTTTGTCTCAATGTAGAAGTCAAAGATCATTTGATTTCTTGACCGAAGTTTAAGCTCAAATCTTCCGGCAAAAACATTTGAAAGTTGTAGTAGGTGCATAATCTATGAACTCATTTGAACTGCTTGTAAAGGAAGGATGAGAGGAGAGTTAGTAGGATGCGAGCGAGGTGTTTGTCCGGTTTACAGTTAGGCCTATGGCAACCTGATCACACCACGTTGTTTAACTCGATTTTACTTTTGGGAAAATTTGTTCACAGACACTTAAGTAACATTAAACTTTGGCGAGTAGTGCATGTTTTGAACTGATCTGAATCTCACAGCATCAAATTTCATTCATATATCATAGGTAAGTACAAAACTTATGTTTGCTGTAATCTAAAGTGTTACAAGTATAACTGGACATATTAACACTGCACTTGTGAAAGCTTTGCAAAGTTTTTCAAATCCTCGTCTCGCTTAATCTTCCAAGCACTGTGTTTTCGTAATATTACAAACCGTAAAAGCAAAGCCCACTTTATAAACTCACAAAAGTTTGAAACTGATTTTATTGTTCACAGAGGTTCTACAGTCATCATGTTTGGCGTACAACGTCATCAACCAACCAACGTCACGCGCTGCGATGACGTCATAGAGCTGCAACACGTTCCACCGCCATTGTTAATGGCGAGCGAAGTAAATTCGAACACAAACAGCGAAGGTTTCTTTGTGAGGTCACAATACAGACGGTTCTGCCACGAATACGGAATGCTTCAAAACAATTATCCGCAATCACAATACAAAGATGACGTAAACAATGCGCGGTATGATGAAACAGCGATGTGTGTTGACCCCGATGCTCCCATGTATCCGAACGACTTTGGTCTAACGTCAGGTTACCAAGGTGACAATGACGCAGACATTGATATTCTAGATGCGATTTTGCAGAACCAAGATTTAAGGATGGGGGGCGAAAAAATCCTCCACGCGGGGAATTTTATCCCGAATCCCGGTCACAGCGAACCCAGCGACCCGAGCCAGAAAATGGAAACCAACCCATTGTTTCGTCACCCCACCAATTCAAGCTCAAACAATAACAACAATGCCGACTATATGACGTCACCAAAGATAGATGGGGGTTTGTGCGAGGATCCTCTGCAGGGGTTAGATCTTGGGTTTAGGGGTAGTTTTGGGGTTAGATCGACCCCACTTAACCCCTCAGACAAAATCGTGAAAACTGAAGCTAACCCTGAAATATTCACGTCATCATCCAACGAATCGTCACCATCCCACGTCACAAATAAACTGTCTACGTCATCACTGCTTCCGCCAATTGCCATGTTGAGCGGGAAGTGCGGCCCCGGAAGTGACGAAGACGAAGATATCCCACAAACCCCTTCATGCATGTTTGGACAACGGGCAAGACTACCTCTCATCCGATCACAAAGTTTGCCGGATGACTGCTCCGACGCTGAACAAAGAGGGTAAGTGTGACGTCAGAATTGCTTTTCACAGGTAAATAACGTAACACTGCTTTGTTTTACAGACAAGCTTTGAACACGGTTGCCATGACGACCGACCAACAATCTCCCGCGCTCAAGTCGGTCGCGCACACAGTGGTAACCACGGCAACGAGGAAGCGTCGCGCGAACAGTCACAGCTCGATCCGCGCAGCACCAACGTGTGGCAGTGAAGAGTCATCGGATTCGAGGAACAGCAAGAGGTTGCAGAGTAACGAGAGGGAGCGAATGAGAATGCATCAGTTGAACGACGCCTTCCAAGCCCTCAGGGACATCTGTCCTCACGTAAAGAGCGACCGAAAGTTGTCGAAAATTGAAACCTTGACGTTGGCCCACAGCTACATTATCTCCCTCAGCAAGATGGTCCTTTCACTGGAAAAAAACATGCAGCGATCCTCATCACTTCAGGAGGAGGAAGAGTGGAAGAAATTGCAGAACTGCGTCACTGATGATGTCACTGAGTAAGTGATTACGTCACCAAGCAACTGTTGACGTCAGTAAGCGACACACCTCTACGTACTTGGTTTTCGACTTTTATCTGCTTATCAATTTCTTACCTTTACAGCATTGTGACAAAACAAACAGCTTTGTGACGTCACTAGCGAATTGTATTTGAATTACACGTTGCAGCAAAATTACTGTTGTCTGAAAATCGGCTTCGTACAAACACAAGTTCCGTGTGTAGTTGCGATTGTTTGTTTTTCCTGTTTGTTTGATCAAACCTAGTTGCAAAGCGTAAAAAATCGGGTTTGTATTGTTACGTCATAACTATGATTGTTTTTTTTACTATTATGTCACTGCGGACAAGATTATGACGCAAACGGTCTGTGTTTATGACGTGGTACCGTTGTAAGTAACAAACTCTTAACCTGTGTTGCAAAAATTAAATCGGAAAAACTATTTTTACCAAATTTTTAACCAGATTTTTGTACTTCGCGTGTTTTTGTAAATACCCGTTAAGAACTGCTTTATAAATATCTGTATATATCGCAATTATTATCCAAGATATTTGTCTTTTACTGCCAAACACCCTACGCCTGCATTCTTCAGCAATCATTGATGTTTCGACATGTTGGCAACCAAATTTGGTGCTAAACAATCGGCAAAACACTGTTATATGTGACGCAACAAGTGCAATTATGACATCATTCCGTTGTCTATGTTTTACGAGGGAAACGGAGAAATGGGACCAAAGCCAAAACTTTGTATGCCGCAAAACAATTTCAAGGTTTGCTGTCAATTGTGTGGGGTTAAATTGTAACAAGTATCAGAAAACTGAATCGATGGAAAGTTTCTAATTTTACTCTGTGATTTTGGTTGAACGAAAGTTATAGCGAACCAACATTTTTGGTTCAGCAAATGCTTGTTCCGTGTTCTTAGGTTTGGTCCGTGTTCTAGGTTTGTGTTTGAGTATGTGCGCATAGCGAGAACAAGCAGGTTGCGTGGCAACGAGGTATATTTTGCCGTGATTCCAGTTCTGTCAGTAAAAACTTATGACTTTCAAAGCAGTTGAATAACAACCATACAAGCCGTGGGCAAACATGTTTTCATTGGGCCACATTAGAAACAGAAAATTTTGTAAAGAGCGAGGCCAAAATGCTGAACTCGATCAATTATACATGATATTAATTTTTTTTTGGCACTAAATAGCATTGTTTTGAGCTTGCAACTTGGTAAGAGTATATGTTATGGCTCAGAAAAGAAGGTGGCCATTGAATTTCATATGTTTAAACAAAATGTAATCAATTTGTGATTCCAAATTATAGCTTATTCGGGCCGCTCTGAGTCAACCAAAGGCATGTAACCCGGGGGCGTATAACATCAAGGTCTGCTAACATCAAGAAGAAAGGATAAAAACCGAGGTCTAATGTTTAGAACGCTTAGAATTCATAGCAGTTTGAATTTGCATTCAGTTTTTGAGATTTATATTTGAAATCTGATAGCTAAAATACGACCAACGAAAAATCTCTTGTCATCCAAGATTACAATGCATTGAGTGCAACAGAATAGTCGATTGTTAGCTCACAAACAGGATGTTTCAATCGCGTGTTATGACGAATCAATGGACATTCTGTTGAAATCGCGACAGATTCCACGAAGGGCTTTTGAAGAATCGCTCTATCGTAGATCTGAAGCCGGATGTGGAGTAATCATTGAACGAACTTTGAATTGAATTCAATTTCTGTGAGGCGTTTTACCCATCGTTTGGCTGCTTGTCGAATTTTGCGATGGGTCCCATTGTACAAAACCAAACCGTTCACAAATAAAGGCGGAAAAACCATTGATAAGATTTTCAGTTATCAACATCTTTTCAAAAGCAACAATTTTTCAGAATTTTCCAAGACATCACAAATAAAAAACGACATTGGTAAAAAACGTGCGCCACAAACATGATCAACCTTTTAGTTTACCTTCAGCTTTATATTGTAAATTTAATGCACAGACACGTTGGAAAAACACTGCTCTTTGACGCCGTTAGTGTGTAATATTTTTAAAACTCGAATGCTGGAGAACGCCGGAGCATAAAAGGTGTGGATTTTTTTCAGTCGGTACGGTAATATATGCGCCAGGTTGGCCATGTAAGCTTTTTCACACAAATTTCAAAAAAGTTTAAGTTTCATTAGGTAACATCAAATCGGTTTGGGGTTTTTTTCGTTTTTTTTTAATACTCCCCATATTTGTAGACATTTCGTACAAACTTATCTTATCTTGGGGTTAACACTCAGGTGACGTTAAGCAAGCGCAGTTTTGAAAAGTGTATGTTTTATTTTGTGAAAACGATGGATTAACTCTAAAAAAATCAACTAAATACATATTTATGTGCCATTGTAGCAATACGCATTGCTACACGATCAACCCTTTTCTCAATTTGTGCTTTTCATCAACACTTATCTCATTAGGTAAGCTCCAAAAATGTGCGTTAATTGAGTTGTATTGCTTGCGTTAGCAAATCTTCGTCCCCGAAACAAAATTTGTTTTACTGTTTTGCGAAACTTTACAAACATGCATCACTGCACATTGTCANAAATGTGCGTTAATTGAGTTGTATTGCTTGCGTTAGCAAATCTTCGTCCCCGAAACAAAATTTGTTTTACTGTTTTGCGAAACTTTACAAACATGCATCACTGCACATTGTCATGCATGGCTGAACACGGTATTTCCATCTGCAATGATAAAAAAATTGGCCCGAAAAAATAATTGTCTGTGTTTTCGTGATTAAATTTAGTGTTTAAATCTTTAATCCAAGAAATTTTACAGCGTCAAAATATGGATTTTTGTTTTACGTAAGTGATATAAAAATCCAGTCAACGTTTTTCGTGTGCTGGTTTGGTAATTTTGTAGATCTTTTTTCAGTGGCCAAAGAACGATCACATAAAATGCCATCGCTCTGAAAATGTGCTTATACATTACCAAAAAAGTGCAGAATACGAATTTGTAAAAAATTAACATTCAAAATACAATTATTTGGAAAGTAATGAATACTGTCTAGCGCAAATGAAAATTCATGCAAAGTTTTAGCATGCCACTGTTAACTTTTNTACGAATTTGTAAAAAATTAACATTCAAAACACAATTATTTGGAAAAGAATAAATACTGTCTAGCGCAAATAAAAATTCATGCAAAGTTTTAGCATGCTACTGTTAACTTTTGCTATAGTCATTTTTTCCGAAATCAACTATTAAAAAAAGATCAATCAGTTTAGGCGCTGTGCATGTAATCAGTGTATATTTATAGACCAACAAAAGCACACAAATGGGGAATAAAATGTAAAGATTAGGCAAGAAAATATACAACATATTTAAAAAACGGAAAATTTAAAATATTACTATGACATTCACCTTAAAATGGTTAGCATTTTTGCCATTTCAGGTAGTAGTCAGCAAATATATAAATCCATTGCTGTTGATTTTCAAAAGTTTGTAGATGAGAATTACTTGTATCTTGTTAAAGTTGAAAAAAATCTCAAACATGAAGTTTATTGACATTGGGGCAAATTTAACTGATCCAGTATTTTGTGGAGTTTATCACGGGAAAACAAAACATGAAAGTGACATCACAGATGTTTTGGAGCGAGCCAAAAGTGTAGGAATGGAACGAATGATTGTCACCGGTGGATCACTTTCAGAGTCATTAAAAGCAATCAAACTTTGTATCGATCATGATCAACTTTATTCCACAGTTGGCTGTCATCCAACAAGATGTAATGAATTCAGTGAAAATCAAAACAAGTATTTGGTTAATTTGCAAGAATTGATTTTGAAAAACAAGAAAGTTGTTGCAGTTGGTGAATGTGGGTTGGATTACGATCGTCTCCACTTTTGTAGCAAAGAAGTTCAGTTAAAATACTTTGAAATCCAATTTGAAATGGCAAAGCAGAATAACTTGCCTATGTTTTTACACTGCCGAGCTGCTCATTCTGACTTTGCTGACATCATGAGACGACACAGACAAAACATTAAGGGAGGTGTTGTTCATTCATTTACTGGGACACGACAGGAAGCTGAAAATTTACTTTCAATGGACTTGTTCATAGGAATCAACGGCTGCTCGTTGAAAACAGTAGATAACATAGAAGCAATGAAATCTATTCCCAGCGAGCGTTTGATGATTGAAACTGATTGTCCATGGTGTGATGTTCGGCCAACACACGCTGGGCACAAATATATTCAAACTGCTTTCCCAACTAAAAAGAAATGGGAAAAAGGTTGTTGCATAAAATCTCGCAATGAGCCTTGTCACATTGTGCAGGTGCTGGAAGTCATGGCTGCTGCAAGAAATGAGGACAAAGACCTTTTAGCAGAAACTCTATACAACAACACTGTTAAACTATTTTTCGATAATAACTAAATGTCAGCAAGTATTTATAGTTTTTGAGCAACTTAGAAAGATTTTATAGTTAAGGTTTGTTGTGAATAACTTGCTACGCGGTAAAAGTTGATTATGCACTGACTGGAATAATGCACATTATGCTGAATTATCAATCTATCTCGTCAATCATTGACTGACAAACTGCAAACTACCTTGGCAAACATTGAATGATATTAGATTGTGGTTTGTAGTGCCGCAAAATTGTTTGCGCTTAACTAGTTTTTTTGTGGGTCAGAAGATTTAGTAAATGGTTTGAATATTCCAAATTA
>QXVZ01030034.1:0-17338 GCA_008931825.1 Phallusia fumigata
TCCTAAATGACCGCTTCATAGAAACGATTAATCAATAAACACACACACGATAAGGGGAATCCAATCGTTTTAATAAAACCCGCGATATATCCATATTCTGCGAGTCAAAGCAATTGCTGGCACTATGCTTGCTTGCACATTTTATTGTCACGGAAGTATTTGAGTAAAACAGCAATTAAGCAAATGTAGTTTTACGGTCCAAAGGGTAGGAAAACCTCTAACAAGGTCTGCCGAAGTTGCAAAAGAACTGCTTAACGCTGTAGTTATACATTAAGCTCTTGAGCCTTCTTTAACTTGTCAAATAAAGCAAACTAAACGTGCAACTAATTTACAATGTAATTCCAATGTCGTGTAGCACTGAAAGTTGAAATTTATGGCAAACAGCTTTTGTGTTACCCCTCGCTTTTGTCAAATTGTAGGCAGTTTTGACCTGCAGTTTGCTCTACGTTGGTGATTCGCTGTGTTTCTATCCAACATTATTGCGTTGAAACTGCCTTGTTCATTTAATGTCATTTAGCAGGCATCAATGGTTCGTCAAGTTAGATTAGAGTTGCTCTGACCTTAACCATTTCCTAGATTTCTAAATCCATTTATCATTGTTTAGGTCTTATTCCCGTGGGAGGTTGAGCAAAGCTGAAATCTCGGTTTTACGTGACCGTCGCATGAGCCAGTATGAAGGAAAAACGGCGTCCATTCCACTTTGTATCTTTANGTTTAGGTCTTATTCCCGTGGGAGGTTGAGCAAAGCTGAAATCTCGGTTTTACGTGACCGTCGCATGAGCCAGTATGAAGGAAAAACGGCGTCCATTCCACTTTGTATCTTTAATCTTATGAACGCGATTCTGGGCAGCGGTATCCTGGGCTTAGCAAATGCTGTCGCCAATCTCGGGATCGCCCTGTTTACGTACGTATGTTCATGTGTATTACATGTAACTGTTAGCTCGGACCTTAAAAATTTAACTGGACGTTCATAATTTTGTGTTCACAATAATTTTCACGTGTCTATGTATGTATTTCATAAGTGTCAAATCACTTTAGTTTAGGGCCACAGGAGCAAAAAAACCCTCTAATTTTCTGATTACCGACCCTCTAATAACCAGAGGTATTCTAAGCATTTCCCACGGTCACGCTTTTAACACAAACTGGGCTATGAAATTCACAGTACGATGACGTTTTCTCATGTTTTACTTGCAGGATTATGTTGTTCGCCGTCGCAGGATTAGCATTTAACAGCATTCGCTTGTTGCTTGCCATGTGCGACTACACTGGGGAATCTTCGTATGAGGCGCTGGGAAAAGCTGCCTTCGGCCTTTTTGGCAAAGTACTGACCGTGGTTAACATATTTGTACACACCATGGGAGGTAAAAATCACAAAAACATATTGTAGTGTCAAAAAGTATTTTTAGCAACCTTGCAATCTATCTCTTTTGTCAAAGTTGAATGTCCGTTTTAACATGTATCAAACTAAAGCAAACAGAACCAAAATACTTTCGCAAACTGTATCTTGTTACGTACGTTGAAAACTTGTTTCAGTTTTTGTAGTCTAAGATTTTATGTTTTGGCTTAAATTGTCCTCCATCTATAAGATCATTAACAAAATAAATGTGTAAATGTGTACATTTGTTTTGCAGCAATGTGCAGTTTTCTGTTTATCGTCAAATACGAGTTGCCGGAAGTAGTTCGGGTGCTTACTGGTTCAGATGAATGCGCGATGTAAGTTAAGAAATACTTGTTCGGTGTGTGAAATGCCTCAACAATGTTGACGATTTGCAACAAACTGGTTGTACAACTTAAGCCACCTGTCAATTGGTGATTGGGCAACTGCCGGTAAAACGTGTGTGTACCAATATCGCCTGCGGTGCATTTCACACAGAAACGCCCACAAACACCTACTACAGTGTATTGTAGTACATGTATGCAAATCATATAAGTATATACCATATGGACGATTCTTAAACAATCAATCAACTTTCCGAAGGCTGCGCATTTGTTAAGTTTATTGATGGCGTTTAATGTTTTACAGGGAGTGGTATTTGAATGGAGACGTTCTGGTGATTATTGTCACAATTGTGATTATTATGCCACTAGCGGCTGCAAAAAACATTGGATTTCTCGGCTACACGAGCGGTTTTGCAATGGCTTGCATGATTTTCTTTACGGCAGTGGTAAGCACCCGGATCCGTGTACTTTTTGATAGATTTCAAGCAAGTTTTAAGACTTACATTTTGCCTGTTGCAATTTATAATACAAACTAGCGATGCATCGAAGTTTCGGTTGAACAAAGGTTAACTTCCACCAAAAATATTCTCAAAGTTTCACAACTAGCCAAATAAATCATAAACAAGCAAAGCTATTCGCGCCCATTTTTTCAGGTTAAACGTTGTTTCAAATACGAGGTTGTATTAAAGTTCCACCATATAACACTCGCTGGTGGGGTTGCCAACTCTGTTAAGCTAAAATGAAGTACAAAAAACTTGATCGGTATTTTGTCGGGCCTTGAAAACAAACTTTCTATTAATATTTCGATCTGATAATAACATAAAATATTGACACTATTGATAAAAGTTTTCTCTCACTTAGATTTCGTTGAAACAAATTACGACACGATTTCGTAAGAGTCCTTAATCATCTTGTTTTATATGATGACATATTTGTTTTGGTTCTTCATGAGTCTCAGTTCAGAAATTAATATACCAGCCAAAACGATTTTAAAATAAAGGACAAACAGTGTCATTTCAAATCTCAATAAAGGACAAGGACAAATGGAGGTAAAAAAGGACTGTCCTTTGAAATAAAGGACGGTTGGCAACCCTACTCGCTGGAACTAAACAATCAATTTAAGTTCGGTCGGATTCGGTTGTAGTCGGTCTCAAAAACTCAAAGCGCACATAAACACAGAAATGCGAATGCTTTCTGATACATAATAGTTTTCACTTTTAGTAAACAATGACGATAAACATATAACGTTGCTCAATGGAAAATACGCTTCCTTACGACTTGTGAAACTAGCTCTGTGTTCTACAATCAATAGGTTTTCATAAACTACCCATCTACCACGCAAATTTATCCCTAAACATTCAAATAGACAGAGATAAGGGCTCACATTTTGTAAGTTTCAAACGCGTTTTGTTTGGTTGTGTGGCCCAGTATCTGGTACAGTATTTTCGTTTCATTTCTAACATTGTGGTGAATAGTGAGATGTGCTTTTGTCGAAAATTTTGAGATGTAGACAAGTAGCGAAATCCATGAACCTAAAAATCAGTTAATTTTTTTGTATTAGATAATCTAAAATTTTAAAGCAAAAAGGAACTTACGGTTGTAGACAGACAACAGATTGCGATAAGCCATAAACGTTTTGTAACCTGTTTTTATTGTTTACAGATCGTGGTGGAACATTGGATTATTCCATGCCCCATACGGGAACACGTCGGTGACCATTCATCTAATGCGACATCAAACAACGAAGGTGAGGGAAAAGGAGATCTTGTTTATTTTAGTTTTGACACAAAGGAGAGCCGCGATGCTCGTCAACGACTTACGATAACAAGGCGTATGCCCCGAAAATGTTTTCAACGCTGCTAAACGTCCAGTAAAGAAACAAACAATACAGCGTAATAAAGCGGAAGCTTACAGCACACTCACACCAGCCTGTGTAACTCCTATTGCAAATAATAATTAAAATCGATATCGCCAAACAAATGATGCCATCAGTACTTATTCGAACACCTCAATATTGTTCGCAAAAGGGTTACACAGACTAATTTGAGTGTGCTGTGGGATTCAGGTTTGGGACGGATTTTGTCCCAATCTAGTAATATACCTTCGAAACTACACAGCGACCACGACCGTTATGAGCTTGGTTCGCGGTTAAGAAAGTCCCAAGAAAACGAAATACATTTTCTGCATAGTAGTTTGTCCGACAGTCTGTAACACTTTATCTTCATTTTTGATGTTGATTAGATAATTATTTTTTATGTCAAAAGTAGCACACAAATTAAACCAAAAAGAATGTGGAGTGTAGGTTGTTTTGTTGAATCAAAACCGGACCTTATAACATAACCGGTTAGGTAGGTTTATTTGAATTTTGTATGACCCGGATCTTGGAAATCTGACAAAAGCGAATAAACCCCCAAACTTGAATGACAAACGCCCGGCGAGACTGCGCAAAATTTATCGTCAGCTTTGTTTATCCACAACATTTTTGGTCTGTTTTTATGCACGACACTGTACACTATAGAGGAGTGACTTACTTTTCCCACGTAGCCATCGTTAGCTTCAAAATGTCGACAAAAGTAGGTTAAAAGCTGGAATCAATTTTAAGTTGACACGTAGCATTGTGAATATTGCGCTTTAACCTGGTTTGCATTGTTTTACCCCGTGTGCCGCAAGACATGTTTTGTGCGAACAATTTTTTGTACGTTTAAAACGTCTTTTCTTGTTTAGAATCGATGGGTGGTGATGTAGTCAACAGTACAATGGATTTGATAACAAGTGCCACCGAAAGTATGTTACACGGCAAAAACGACAGCGCAGTTTGTGAGTCGCGCACGTCACACATATACCTCGAATTCGAAGAAGGCCTGGAAAATCAAGTATGCGAAGCGAAATCTTTCACGTGGAACGCTAAGGTAAGAAGTGTGGTTTTCTAATGCCACGTTGCGATTTTTCGTGTTTTTTTTGTTTAATTTGTTTAGAAGCCAAAGTTTTTCCACTGTTTCTGGCTATGACCAATCACTGTTTTCGTATTCGTATTCAATTAAAGTATTTCTTAAAATACAACCCTTTACCATTGTGGTGTTCCCCTAGTTTTTAGTGAAAATCAAAATTTTTTTCAAGTCAAATAATTGTACCGGTATTGCTATTTCTTTTCGCTAACCAACTTTGTTTGATCGCAGAGTGCCTATGCAATTCCTACAATGGTATTCGCGTTTCAATGTCATGCCTCAGTTCTTCCAATTTATACAGAGCTGGATCGACCAACAAAATCCCGAATGCACAAAGTGGCAGTTATTTCCATTGGCAACGTGTTTGTTTTGTATTTTCTTGCCTCACTGTTCGGGTATTTGACTTTTT
Source organism: Phallusia fumigata (assembly GCA_008931825.1). Lineage (NCBI taxonomy): Eukaryota > Metazoa > Chordata > Ascidiacea > Phlebobranchia > Ascidiidae > Phallusia > Phallusia fumigata. The sequence goes on from QXVZ01030034.1 coordinate 5,074, forward strand.
ACAGTAAGTACATTCACGTAGAGATCTTAAATCTAACGACGACTAAAGATTTTTAGTTTGCGACCAAATGGCAAATGTTCAGATGTATTTTCTATTCTTTCAAGAGTATATGGCCTAAACTTGGCCTTTAACCCACTCGTTTCGGTGTAAATCGGTTAAAGCTATAGTTTTTGGACCAGAACGCTTCTAAGTTCCAGTTGCCTGATTCACTGCTTCGAATAGCAGTTGTATAAAGTCCAGCGGGCATTGTTAAATGGTTTTCTATTGTCTTTACCAGATGCTGTCGGTCCCGAGCTGCTGCTGATGTACAGTGCCTACGACCCTACTAATGCTGTTATTCTCGTTTCAAGAATCATGGTGCTCATCTGTGTCATATTTTCAGCACCCTTGCTGCATTATCCGGTTTGTAGTCTGTTCGCGTTTACCTATGTTTTTAAACCTGCCATGTTACAAGAAATCCCACAAACTATAACCGGCTTTTTCTGCCTGTTTACTACAAAGCGTAAAGTGATACAGCGCGCCCGAAATTGTGGCATATCATTAAATACGGTGGGAGATTCTCAATGAATAAATGAATGGGATATCTGTAAAATAAAACAGAAATTATAGTACCACTGGTGATTACATCACTTATACTTGTTGGATAAACAAAGCTGAAGCAGGTTGTAAATTTTTTATGCACTGTGTAGGTGTGTGTGGTATTAGGTTCCAAAGGCATCTTTGTTATGTCGCATGAACAATACGTGAACCATCAAAGGGTATTGTAAAGAATAATTTTCGCAGTTTAGGATAAAGCTGGTGCTTTTTTGTATGTGAGTAAACTAAGTAAAGCCAATTCACGAAAACATAAACAAAGAATAAAGCATGTTATAAACGCAAACATACAAAGACGGAAACATATGGCAGAGACGGTCGGATATCACACACAGAATGCAATGATCAGGCAATCGATTTGAATATTTGAACCATCACATATAGTATGACCTAAAAACATTTTTTTGAACTTCAATGTATATTGGACACAGGATATTTCACTTGCTTTTTGGCACTTCTCTCATATTCAAAGTAAATCATTTTATGTAGGTATGCAGGTATAGAATTGTTGGGATCGTTTGGTTCACGATTTTTTATTTTTTGCTTGCTGCTTGTTTGCATTGTTCGGAGCATTTTTTTCACGGGTACGAACGCGGGACAATTCCGCGGACGAATCCACAACGGAATTTTTCATGACTGTGTATGGTTCTCAGACCCTTCTACCAAGCGCTTGCCGTTTCGTAACAGCTTCGCCGAGGTAGCAGTAACGTGGGCGTGATTCGTGCCACTTAGCGGATCCTTTATATTTTATATGTACTGTCGTATATTTGCACAATGATCATTAATTTGAGTTATTACTGTTTTTCAGGCGAGAAAATCTATTGTCGAGCTGTTTTTCGAAAACAAACCATTCTCGTGGCTCCGCCATATTGTCATCATGGTCATTCTACTCACCATAAGTAAGTTTACAAAACAACGCGGGTAGCTGGAGATAACATTTTGACAAATTTTTTCCAACNGCTGCATTATCCGGTTTGTAGTCTGTTCGCGTTTACCTATGTTTTTAAACCTGCCATGTTACAAGAAATCCCACAAACTATAACCGGCTTTTTCTGCCTGTTTACTACAAAGCGTAAAGTGATACAGCGCGCCCGAAATTGTGGCATATCATTAAATACGGTGGGAGATTCTCAATGAATAAATGAATGGGATATCTGTAAAATAAAACAGAAATTATAGTACCACTGGTGATTACATCACTTATACTTGTTGGATAAACAAAGCTGAAGCAGGTTGTAAATTTTTTATGCACTGTGTAGGTGTGTGTGGTATTAGGTTCCAAAGGCATCTTTGTTATGTCGCATGAACAATACGTGAACCATCAAAGGGTATTGTAAAGAATAATTTTCGCAGTTTAGGATAAAGCTGGTGCTTTTTTGTATGTGAGTAAACTAAGTAAAGCCAATTCACGAAAACATAAACAAAGAATAAAGCATGTTATAAACGCAAACATACAAAGACGGAAACATATGGCAGAGACGGTCGGATATCACACACAGAATGCAATGATCAGGCAATCGATTTGAATATTTGAACCATCACATATAGTATGACCTAAAAACATTTTTTTGAACTTCAATGTATATTGGACACAGGATATTTCACTTGCTTTTTGGCACTTCTCTCATATTCAAAGTAAATCATTTTATGTAGGTATGCAGGTATAGAATTGTTGGGATCGTTTGGTTCACGATTTTTTATTTTTTGCTTGCTGCTTGTTTGCATTGTTCGGAGCATTTTTTTCACGGGTACGAACGCGGGACAATTCCGCGGACGAATCCACAACGGAATTTTTCATGACTGTGTATGGTTCTCAGACCCTTCTACCAAGCGCTTGCCGTTTCGTAACAGCTTCGCCGAGGTAGCAGTAACGTGGGCGTGATTCGTGCCACTTAGCGGATCCTTTATATTTTATATGTACTGTCGTATATTTGCACAATGATCATTAATTTGAGTTATTACTGTTTTTCAGGCGAGAAAATCTATTGTCGAGCTGTTTTTCGAAAACAAACCATTCTCGTGGCTCCGCCATATTGTCATCATGGTCATTCTACTCACCATAAGTAAGTTTACAAAACAACGCGGGTAGCTGGAGATAACATTTTGACAAATTTTTTCCAACAAAACAGACAAGCATGGAATCGTGTTTGCAGCCAAAATTAATTGATTGTCACTAGACGTAAAAGAACCAATGTAGCGTACAACTTTGATAAAGTTTCAAACACAACTCAATAACGAACCTTTTCAGCAAACGTATTGGTCATATACGTACCCACTATCCGGGAAGTGTTTGGTTTTGCTGGAGCAACATGTGCATCAATGTTGGTGATTATTTTACCTTCGCTATTCTACATTCGGTTGGCACCCGGAAAAATGATTTCAGCAAAAAAGATTGTGGTAAGTTTTTGGGCATGTGTAGTCTATACCGTGTGAAAAGTAGGTAGGTTTTAAGACCACTTCTCTTAATTTGATCGAGTTAAACGTTTAGATACAGTTACAGCATTCTGTCGATAATTGCTACACAACAGTTACTCAAGGTTTATTAGGTTTAATTTAAATTATTAACATAAAAATTCATTTTGTTATTTCACACAAAAATACATGTATATTTTTAGCCCCTTATGCTCGTCATCATCGGAATTGGATTTATGATCATGAGCATGACACTCATCATAGTTGGATGGGTCATGTGACATACTTGAACCAATCACCAAAGGTCAAAACTGGTGGGAATAAGGATTATTTTCCCTTCTCCAATAAGCATATCCCCAAACTTATAATTTTAGGCTAATTGCGGAAAGCAGTTTATCCACACGTTTTGTTTTGCCGATGTATCATAGTAAAACTAATGTATTACAACATAAAAAACGAAATTGTCATGTTAGCATAAAAAGCTGAAACTTGTCACCATCAATATCAATCACTGGACCTTTGTCCACCGTCACACTTGTACAGTACCGCTTGCTCTGTTATAAACGCTATAGCTGTTACCGGGGACCAAGCGTCCAACAATGCATTCTTTAGTGTGCGACCGGCTGACCAGTGAAATTGGTCTTTTGGAATACTCTATGTTGGTGATTATGCATTTTTCAAAATCTGCAATTTAAAATAGTTTTTTTGCTGATGGCAATAATCAAATCGAAGTGGTTTTTTCTGTGAAGCAAAAAGACACCTGCAACAATGTTTAATGTTTGTGATTTGTCGCCCAAATTTGTAGTTTTACGTTTTTAATATGCGCTGAAAACATTGTGTAAACCAGTGGTTCTCAAAGTTTTTTAAACCATTTACATGACGGTCCCTAGAAGTGTTTTCGATGACTCGGGGTCCGCTAAAAATTGAAATTGAATTAANCGTTTTTAATATGCGCTGAAAACATTGTGTAAACCAGTGGTTCTCAAAGTTTTTTAAACCATTTACATGACGGTCCCTAGAAGTGTTTTCGATGACTCGGGGTCCGCTAAAAATTGAAATTGAATTAACTTCACTCGATTCGGATCAGCAATGCTTTGTGTGTGCACAATCGCGCTGAATTACTTGTGATATCACAATGCAACATATTGCAGTGACGCCACAAATTGCGCCACAACGTAGCCTGCATGAGGTATATTTCAGCAATCACGCAATATAGTTGACGCCTCGCGGTCCAATTAAAATCGCTTCACTGACCCCTAGGGGCCGCGGACCCCACAGGACCACTGGTATTAACGATCAAATTACGAGGTAATGAATTTGTTTAAATCTTATATTTTGTCATAAATTTCATGTTTGCTGTTGTATAATTGCGTAGTAGGTTACTGCTCAATTTGTTTGATGTCATTCGGTTTGCGATTGTAACTTATTTCCACCTCAAATATTTTGCTTTGATGATCATAAAACACGTGCCAAAGAATCAGTTTGTTGGTAGCGAGAGCCTTCGGCCGATTGCAAATAAAAAAGGCAATTTACAATCGTTGCTTTTGTATTGATGGCGTCACGAAAGAGACGGAATACTCTCGCAAAACTTTCTAATACTCGGATCGAACGAAAATCTGAGATTGTTCAACTTCGATCCAAATGTGTGTATTGTTTAATTGTTCCCATAACAAACGCACGGGTACTTATATTTGTTTCATGACTTGTTAACTTAATATCAAGCCAACAGCATATTGCAAGGAAATTTGTAAAAAGTTTACGCAATATTGGATTGCGTGTGGCCAGCTTTTGAATTTAACTCAGTATTTAAACCGGCCGTTGCGATTAACTGTGAAAGTTTAGCAATATTTTAAGGAAATTCGCTCAAGTCCAGTCAAACAACAAAATGCACCAGCAAAAGCAAAATGCACCAGCAACAGATTTGAGTATTTTCCCATACTCTCTTAACCAGCAAACATTTTGTGTGCGCTAAAGGTTTGTACCAACTAAAAAAGCTGGTTTAATACACGCTCGCGTTCGCTTTGCACCGAACATTACGTAAAAAAGAGGTCGCTCAACTTGGTTCAAAAAATGTCCGTGTAAACCAGTCCACAGCACTAACAATTCCCACAATTATTTTATCGTAACAAACTGAACAAAAACAATGTAACTTTAATTTCATTGAACAGAACATAAATAAAACTCGTAAATCACTAAACTGTATCATGAATAACACGCGTGTTAACCCGTTTAGACCAACAACAGATAAATCAATCTAAACTAATTAGCTTCCGAAATACAAAAATGGTGTCCTAAGGTATTTATTCATATTTATAGTGCACGGCAATGGTGCCGATTTTAACCTCGTATTTTAGGACATACACATCAAAATTGCNCGCTTAGCATGATGCCAACCTCCCATCCAATGTAATGCAATTTTGCATTGTTTACTGCAAAGCATTTTAGCAGCAGCTATGCTTCCACCTGCTATGACTTTGCAGTAATCTAATATTCCATCACTCAATGGACAATCATATCCTAAACCATATGCAGTATCTTCACAGTTTTCATCATCTGAAGCGTCACAATTTGCATTTTTTAGGCGCTCAAGATATGTTGACTCATGAAATAGTTGCAAATCGTAAACGTCTGCTTTGGTAGGTTTCACCACAATCATTTCACTGGGTAACTCACAGGCAATGATTAGTTCATGTACCATAGTGTTTCTATTTTCAGTTGGAATAAAATGGTCGCTTTTGGAAACATACAGATCATTACATACGTATGCCACTTGTTTTGTAACCATATTTTGCAACCAAGTCTCCAATTGAGACTTTTATCTGCCATAAAAAATAACTCGGCATTAGATTGCAATGTAAATGAACAAAAACATTACAAATCAAATGCAGAAAATTCCACACAAAATAAGTAATTTTAATGTCAAATTACGTACTTTTTGCAAAATATTTATTTGTAAAATATTGCACTGAACACCCAGCAGCAACGTTCCGGCTATCCATCACCGACAAAGAACGGCGTTTTTATGTTTTCAGTGCATATACGAGTTCCCGCTCTGGTTTTTAAGCTCTGTCCCACTTTTTACGATTTCTATCATGTGCAACTTGTTCAACTATTCATAGAAATCACATGTTGTTTTAAATACTTTGATTTAACCCAAAAATATACGAAGGATTTAGTCAAACCTGCGATAACACAACCACAAGGACAATAATATCATAAGTTACTAGAGTGCAGACGGAAATCTTAAACCAAACAAATTTGGAAAGAAATGTAAAACATAACCAGATAAGATCTCCATGCTGGGAATTCACCGTTGTAGCAACCAGTTACGACTGATAATTTTATCACGTGAAGGAAGTGAAGGGGTTGTTGAAAGTTGAGGTCCGTTTTATAATGTTTTTGTCCTTCACATTTGCTTTGGAACAAGATGTGCCAGTACTTGCAGCAACAAACCTAGGACGTTTTTCCCAATTTGATTGTTGTTTGTGGTAAACCACGTTATATTTAATATTTTAAACGAAAAATGCCATAAAGGTTGAAATGAAACCTAAAGTTGGTTGCCACTTCTGGTAAACAAGCCATTCTGCCTTAAGTTACAAATAAGTGCAATATTCTGGATCGTCTGGTTCTGTAAATATAGGCCACATGAACCATTTAAACAGAAGAGAACATCAAAATTTTTAATTTGCATTACAACTCAACTTATTGTTGTTGTCACCTTATATGTTGGTGTTGTACAGGTGCTATATGTTCATTGATTTGTGTAGGCCACACCTACAATAAAAAATAAAATGAGTAAGCATCACATGCATTAAGCAAATACAGAGATATAAACTAGGGCCAGTCTGCAGAGTATGGCAGCTGCACGCGCGAGTTGTTTTTAATATTTTTTTTTTTGCACGCCATTTTTTTTTGACTGCACGCGAAGGTAAAAACATAAAACAATCTTTAAATAACAGCTGCATTAACGCAAAAATACTATTAACGCGGAGCTTTTTATATTCACGGCGAGTCGGGTGTTTTCACACTGGTTCAGGATATTTTTCGACATATAAACGGATACCATTGTAAAGTGGTCTAGATTGGCAGGGATTCTGCTGGTTTTGTTGTTACTTTGCAAATATATTTGCACCAAAGACATTTTATTGCCCTGCCTAGTCATCTTTGTCACTTGTGTTGCACGCGGGCTTAAGACTCGTGCACGCGCGCACGCGGGATATTTCAGTCCTGCACGCCCGAGATCTCGTCGGGAACTGCCATATTCTGCAGACTGGAACTAGGGCTCCTCTATTTCCTGGATTTTTTCATTCCCGGAATTTGGGAAATAGAAAATAATTTTCAGCCCACTTGCGCATTCTAGACTGAAAATGTATGCTACTCAAGTGACGATTAACATCAGGTTCACTTAACTGTTTTTTTTACAATTTCTAATGGTCAAATGCAAAAAAGAGAAAAAATTATCCACATTAGTTTTATGTTGTTGCCATATTCCATGGAATTTAAAACAAAATGCCTGGGATTCAGGACTGTAATTTTGCTTAGAAATCCTGTGAATTTCCCATCGAAATATTCCTGGTACAGTACCCCAAAATAAACAGCCGTGCAAGTCATACAGGTTATTTTCCCAAAAAATGAAAGGTACAGATGATTGATGGAGATAAAACACATGGTAGCCTTACATGGTGATTAACCTGTCAGGCTGTCACATGTGAAAGTTGGATTATAAAAAAAAATTGGGGGGGAAGGGGACAACATACAAACTATCGCTGTGAAAAGTCGGATAATCCAAACTCGCATTTTTTTTACGGTAATCAGCTTTTAATTCCATAGAAATGATATTTTTTTGTACTGAAAGTTTTTCTAAACAAATGTTTTGTCTTCCAATGTGCAGTCTTAGTGTTTATAACTTCTAACTTACACTGCCTAGTTACTCTGTGTCCTCATTTGGCTTTTTTTTTAATCTAGAAAATAAAATTTGCTTATTTACAAGCATAAAACCTAATGTGGTTTTTGGCAGGTACCAATTGTTTAATGGTAGGGCTTGAATGCACCCGTAAACAATGAGTAACAACAGCCTGAATGAGGAAAAGTTTAGACAGGCATGTTGTGAAGGAAATGTGGACTTGGTGCGATGCCTCATTGCTGCTGGAGTTGATATTAATTCCTCCAACAAAATGAATGGCTGGTATGTCACATAGCTTTTTGTTGTAGAAAGTTTTGCACATGCTATTGTGTTTGTAAAATAGTGTGCAGAAATCAAGATACTCTGTTTTCTGCATAAAGGAATAGGATTGCTGTGGCAGGGTATTTGACCTGCTGTCTATGTTCTGCCTTTACAAAAGAACTTTGTAAAAAATTTGAATACACCCAAATTTACTATTCATTTATAAAAGCTTGTGTCAGTAAAATCAAATTTTCGAAATACAATTTCTTCGTAGTGCTCACCTTTAGCTCCACCTAGCTTGTAGCACATTTGGCCCTGAAACCATCAGAATGGTCAACACACGGTTAGCATGACTGCTTTGTGCTGAGAAGTTTGTGGGTTACAGAAAAACTTTGCTCCAACATATGATCCTTATTAAAGTCAAGATCATAAAGAAATAACATATTAGGGTTGTGTTTTACGCACTGGCAAAAAAAACAAAAAACAAATAAGTGCAAGTTCCAAAATTTTTAAGTTATTGACATATATGTGGTTTTAAACAGTTGTAAACTGACATGAAGAAAAAATATGTTTAACTACTTGTAAAACTATGAATACAGGACAGCTTTGCATTGGGCCTCAAAACGAGGTCACATTGGGATTTGTGAACTTTTGTGCACAGCTGGGGCTGACAAAAATATTGTCAATGATCAGCAAAAGACACCAGCTGAAGTTGCCTGCAACAAAGCTGTACACAAATTGCTTTCCGAAAGTGGTAAGTAATATATTTGTCTCAAAGCGGTTACATTTTGTTGCCAATATTGGCTACTGAAACGTGTGGCCATTGCTGAAACCAGAAATAAAAATAAAACAATGCACAATTATAAAATAAAACAATTGTTATCCCTCGGACAGTTGCTTATGGAAACCTAAATGAACTTTTAGAACTTGTTATGTTGTCGCATATGATCTAAAATCTGACTGTACAAACGCAATTTGTCGAAATTAAAACACTTCTGAGTTTTTTAAAATCACTGGCAACAGAGTTTGATTTTATTGCTTGTAGTTTAACCCTTCTAACAGAAACTGTTTTACTCAGGTTCAACATGGCAAGGCTCTGTAACAGAAAATCAGACAAGCAATTCATTTGTTCCAAACTACTTGGCCAATCCAGTTTTTGTTCACAGTTTGCCACCTGAAGACATTCAAGGGCAATCACAAAAAAGTCAACTCTCAGGTTTTTCTTGTTTTACTTTAGTTTTGCTGTATTTCACTCATCAATAAAATTAAACATCCAATAGGTCATTATATATTTGTGTACTGTTTGTTTTTTAGTGGGATCATAGGTCCGGGCCCTAGTGTTTACCATGCTAAGCATCTTAAGTGATGAAAAACAAAGTTTGCAGATTGGGTGGTAGAGGTATTTGGGGTTCATGGTCCATTCAATAGGAAAAACTTGTTTCCACCTATCAAATGTCCTAAAAATCCCAAAAATACATCTACTACTTGCTTTTTCAAAAACTCTTATCTGTCTTTCATTTAAAATCAAAGAACAACTGTAATTTTATTTCAGACTTCTGTATTTCTGCTGCACAAACAACCATGCAATATAAAGCAAAAGTAGCTCCATACATATACAATAATACAGTAAATGTATACGTTTGTTTGTTGGATTATAGTGCATATGGAATGGCAACAATATAAAAGTGCACTGTGCTATTTTTATTTTTCTGTACAGGTAATAAAATAAACAAGCAATTTCAACCAAAGGTTGGAGGTTTTCTTTATCAGCCAGATTGTGTAAAATTAGTTGCAGCCAACAAATATACACCATGTGGCTTGCCTGTTCATCCTGGTAAGAAAGTCCTCAAACTTGTATATTTTCTTCACATTCATAAAAAAATGTTTTAAGGTAATACTTGATTGTCTGGTATTTGGTATTTTTATTTATTGTCATAAAAGCCCTTAGTGATAAATTGTTTTCATATCCCACTGTTTTTACATATTTTAAATATATAGTTATAATCAGGGTTACCTTATTGTATATGTTTCTAAGATATGTCCTTATTTTGAACACTAATGTCTTAGAATATATTATTGTCCTTATTTCTAAGAAATGTCCTTATTCATCTTAGTTNTTTTTGTGCACAATAAAAATTATGAATATTGAAACCCCTGATTATAGACATTTGAAGAATTTTCCGGATGTATATGAACCAGCTGAAGATACTTTTTTGTTGCTTGATGCATTAGAAACTGAACAGACTGTACTCAACAATTTAAGGTACGTGTGTGGAAATTTGTTGTAGTTCAAGCATACATTACATATAGATATTTTTTGCCAGACCCACACTAACACTGGAAGTTGGTTGTGGATCAGGTGTTGTTACTGCATTTCTGGCAAAGATTCTTCAATCAAAAGCATTCCATTTGTATGTATTTTCTTTTAAACAAACTTGGGTTCAGTTGTGGTAAAACAACCAGTCATTTTTTAAAACATACCCTTTACTTATGTCAAAATTTCAACATCTCATATTTTCTGACACCAAATAAGTTGAGATAAGTATATGTAGATACTTGGTGAAGATCATAAAAGCAACGTGATTGCACTAACACAATGAACAACTCTGAAATAGCTGTATTAGAATCAAATGTTATGAAGCACCAATTCCAGATTACCACATAATTGTTGGATAGTTCAAACTACACTATTGTAAATAGGCAAATGACAGACGAAAAAAATTTGTTAGGTGTACTGATCGAAACAGCCAAGCAACGTTGTGCACTCGACAAACTGCCAACTGCAATGGAACACAAGTTGATGCTATCAATGCTGATTTGGTTTGTCTGCTGTTTCTTTATTTGATTTCTCTTGATTTTTCTTTTGATAGCATATTGAAGTCGGTTGTGTTTGGCTTGTAACAAATTATCTATCAAGAAGCTTGTGATGTAGTTCTGGGACAGTTTTGTTTAATCTTTTCTGACCTTTAAACGTGTTTTTAGTTTTATTTGCAATATGTTTTAGAGCAGGGGTCTCAAACACACAGTTTGCCAGCTTTTTTTGTGTGGACAGCGAAGTATTTGAAATTTTAAGGTCTTGTTTTACTTCATGCCAATTAAAGTACCCCACCAGCAAGTCAACATCTTACATTTATTCCAAAGTACACATAGCTAGAAATAGTTTTAGGAGAGATAGCTGTAATAGTGTTTTCTGTTAAGAATCAGCTATTGCCATTGTTGCATCAGTGCAGTATGTTATTGCCCTTTGTAACTTAAGTTCTCATGATGCAACCCTCAAGCTCAATTTACTTTAAAGTTTTCTCTTGGCCCATGAAGATATTTGAGTTTGAGACTCCTGTTTTATTTGTGTTTGAGACCCCCAGAATGCTTACAGGTAATGGAAAATGACATTTTTGAAAACATTTTTAATAGTTAACAGAATACAAGTGAATTATTCGACACAGATGGGCCTGGAGCATCGATAAAATTTATGTGAATAGTTCCATTTGCCTGCATTACACCTACTTTAAAACTGCACAGGCCTAATTTTGTATTTTTTGTTTAACATTTAAAGAATTTTATACAGTTATAGCATTAAATGTAACTTGTTTAAAGGTGCATGGGTTACTTCCAAGGTTACAGAACTGTGTTGATGTTCTGATATTTAACCCTCCTTATGTGGTGACACCATCACATGAACTTCTGGAGACAGGAATAGCTTGGACTTGGGCTGGTGGAGTTCATGGGCGGGAAGTTATGGATAGACTGTTTCCAGTTGTGCCAAAGCTTCTTTCTGAATGGTAAATACCGGTTTGTTTTCTGATTTTTTTTTTTATATTTTTCTACTGCAGCTTATTCATGTATGTTAGACATAAAATGATTTATCAGTTTGTTTCATTAAACCCCAATGCCCAAGCAGTTTAGCAGTCTATAAAACTGAAAGTGCCCTAAGTTTAAAATTTTTTACATTTATCCAGCAAAACACTGATTCAGCAATTGTTGTCATTCAAATACATTTCTGTCTGCAAAAACAGTCATGCAATAAACTCCAAATATAATTCTATGAGTGTAAAATGACATATAATGTAGTTTAACAAGTTGTACTGTTGTAGTGCA
>QXVZ01030036.1:0-14370 GCA_008931825.1 Phallusia fumigata
ATTGACCGTTCATGAAAAACAAACGCCTTTGGGGTACCTAATGGGGTGATAAAGTTGAAAGGAGGTACATTTACGATTAATATCGTTGTAAACAAAATTTGAGTATGGTCATCTGATCACCTTATGACCAAATATTCTGTCCGAAATTCAGGGTTTTACCCACAAAAATTTGTGGTTTTAAAGTATTGGTCCCAACTTAATGTAGTTGTAAATTTTCAGCGCCTAAATCCCAGTAGATCAAAAGATATTTAATGATATGTTTGTTTGCGGGGGCGTGCGAGACGCTTTTTAGTATAGAAGCTCTTGGTCACACACCTAGGTACACAATGCGCACATTTTTCCATCTGCACATTGTGCACATATACCGCGTGCACATTTTTCCATCTGCACATTTCGNCGCCAGGCTACCTGCCTCATTGCAGTTTCACTGGATTTTTTTATTTTCTGAACTTGGCCATCTTGGTGGCAAATCGAAAAATTGGCTTGAAATACCCAAATTTTACAAACTTTTTAACCCTAATCATGTTACTAGATAGTGCCTGGGTACTGGATGTTTTGTTTTTTTAGGTTCAGTTCAGTGATAAAAGAGGAGGATTTTTAGATTAACTTGACAAAGTGACATTCCACAAACTTTGTAACCTTATTTGTGTTGCTAGGTAACGCCTGGATACTGGGGGCTGCACCCATTGTCTCGGTGGATTCCTTCCAGATTGTGTTTGAGGGCATAAGAGGTGAACAATTTGTGAGCGACATAGCAATTGATGATGTCGCAATCTTTAATGATTCCTGCCAACCTTGGTTGGATGAGCACACACAGATAATTAATTGTGATGATAAATTATGTCACAAATGTTTTTGGTTGTCGACCCTTTCACATTGTGAAACCCTAATTTAAAAGAAAACATGTTTTCGTCTATTAACATGGCGTTGTTGGTGTTTTAGTTTACGACTTTTATGTGACTTTGGCCTTCTTTGATAAATGTTGTATTTCGTATTTATAAAAAAGGCATTGTATGAATTTATGTAGGCTATTCTGGCAAATGTATTTTGCGTACCGACGTTTGGACGTCCTATACAGGTCGGCTTCCTCAGGGCGAATAAAGTGGGATTCACACCAGACGCGGTTAACAGTAGCGGTGCGGTTTTTGATCTGCGGCAAGCGGCGAGGCATTCACACCAGCTGATGCGGCTGACGGCAGAGTTAAATCTGATTCAAATTTTCCGTCAGCCGCAGTGCTTGTTGGGTGGAGAACTTTGTTTTTATAGGGTATTCGGCTTGTTGTAATTAATTTCTGGTAGTTCTGTTTGTAGATTGATATTTTTTCGAATGATTAAAAGAAATTTAGAAAAGTTAATGAAATATTGATAGCAATTGTGCAAATTGTCTTTAAACACTCGAAGCGCGAAATACAACACCCTAGGATAAAAAAGAAAAAATGAAATTTGGGACCAAGCATGGACTGTAATTGAAAAAACAAAGCAAAGAAACTACTTGTTTAAATAACTGTTTTTTCAACAATCATCGCTCTATTTCGCATCCACAAGCACAATCAGAACAGGAAAATGGGAACCTTTAAGGAAAATATAAATTGTGACAACTTGAGAATGTTCAAAACGACTGATTTAATCGTTTTGTTGAGTAATTTTCGAGGAACATCTTCTTAATCCCGTATTTGCAAACACGATCGAAAAATTGCAATTCATAGCATGAACCAGTGTGAATTGCTGCACCAATGTAAAAAAAAATCCTGAAGGGGATTCCCACGTTTTCAACCAATAAAATCGATTGAAAAGCGGAACCAAAACTTTGACTCATGACGCAAAAGGTTCCTCCTAATAACTAACTGGGCGGGGTGAGAGCTGTTACAGGAAATAAAGGTCGGAGTCGTACAATTTTAGAGGTTTACCCCTAAAATGATGACCTTGAAATCCTGCAGTTGAGCTAAATTAAATACTTGTTTGCAGTTATTATTTCGAATTGTGCTAGTCTGAAAATATTATAATGATTAATTAGTTTCATGCGTGACCACAGTTAAATTGGCAAACAAATACATAGGAAACTTCAATAGTAAAGTTGAAATATCCAACTAGATTGCTATCTACAAGATAACTCATGGTTAACAGTAAACGAGTTAAAAGTAAAAGGTCCAAGCTGGTAGGGTAATTAATATGTTGCACCTGAATGCAACCATGACGGCAAATGTATATTGTTGTGGGTGCTGCAAAAACCCTAATCATGTTGCACCTTTGCATTATTGCGGTTTTAAACATGGGAAAGATGTAGGTTAAAAGGAAATAGAACACCTTGTTGTTGAATGCAAATTTGAGTGAAATTTCCCTGGATGAAAAGTGCAGCCAACTTGCACAAGTTCAGATGTGATTGTGGGTATATTAGTTTTGCTCCCTTTTTCCCAATACAGTATGAACAGCAGGTTTGGATTTCAATCGACGAAGGTGTAATGTGTTAGGTTATTCTACAGTTTTATATTAAGGTAAATTAAAAAACCTGTAGCATGTTTTAAATATTGCAACATGTCTTCNTTTGCTCCCTTTTTCCCAATACAGTATGAACAGCAGGTTTGGATTTCAATCGACGAAGGTGTAATGTGTTAGGTTATTCTACAGTTTTATATTAAGGTAAATTAAAAAACCTGTAGCATGTTTTAAATATTGCAACATGTCTTCTACTGGCCTATGTATAACACTAAAAACTTTAGATTGTACAGGAATTATTTGTGTAAAATCTGTTTCTGTTGTGATTACTGACCAACCTGAGGTTCCTGGATAAAGTTTGTAATGGCAAACTCAAGGTATTTTTTTTGTTTTTGGTAAAAATTTGTTTTTGTAAAGCCTAGTCAAAATATAAACTTTATAATCCAGTGATTAGGAATGGAAATTGAAAAATAGTTGTGGTTATCTTTTATACCTGAAACTGATGTTCAGGATAAAAGGAATGCATTATAGATTACTAACATGTTACACTGTTGTTTCCTGAAAACAAACAAATTGATTAAAATTGGAAAGTTTGGTAAAACTACCAAAGAGTTTTTTCAATCAAACATTTCATTGTGTACAATAACTATGCTAAAAGTATAGGCAAAGCTTGTTTTTAGCAGAAAGCCTCAAACTTTTGTGTTATTTAGTGGTGGCAGCCAGGACTCAATAAAAAAATCTTCTAAACATGCTTTTGCCAAAGCATGGAAAGATATGGATATTAAATTAAAACCACAGTTTTTACGTAAACTTGGTTTTCCTGATTCTGATGTCGACAAACACTTCGAAAACCATGACTTGGACATGTTTCAGTTCTGGAAAGGTGAGGAATAGTTTGCCTGTGTGAGGGTTTCACATCTTTTAACCGTACGGTTAGTTGGTCAAAAAGCGCAATGTTGTTATTGGATTTATAGCGCATTACTGACACTGTGTTGGAGAGAGTTGTTAAGAGTTTGTTGCCGGTTGGTCAAAGGTCACAACTCTTGGTTAGCAGGACCAGCTATTGGTTAGTGGGGCTGTGGAGTTTAAATTGTGCTTAAGTTTTGACAGTGAGATTGTAATTGGCATATTGTAAGAAATAATTTGGTTAGAATTATGAAAATCTTTTTTTTGTTTATGTTTTCCCACCGATTTTTAAACTGATCACATCCTAAAACATCGCTACTATTCAGAAATTGCATGTGTGTGGGGACCCATATGTTTATGCTAGCAGAAACAATCATATTATAAAATGCAAAGGGAATTTGGAACCCAATGTAATGTGGGTATTGAATACATATCAAACATAATGAAGGAATGGTACATGTGAAAAACATCAATTTAGGGTGGTAGTGAACGTGGAATGAAAATATGGAGANTTTTAAACTGATCACATCCTAAAACATGGCTACTATTCAGAAATTGCATGTGTGTGGGGGGGGGGATGTTTATGCTAGCAGAAACAATCATATTATAAAATGCAAAGGGAATTTGGAACCCAATGTAATGTGGGTATTGAATACATATCAAACATAATGAAGGAATGGTACATGTGAAAAACATCAATTTAGGGTGGTAGTGAACGTGGAATGAAAATATGGAGAATGCCACCTCTCTAGTTTTAAGTGCAGTACTACTGCAGCAACGACAGTGCATGTTGTAATGATGGGTGTATACTAAATGCAGAAACATCAATGTTGATGACATCAATGATGACTCAAAGCTATTAAGCAATTAGTATACTTTGAACATTCCTTACCCCATGCCTTCTATCACACCACCTGAAACCAGAGAGTAATTATCCTTTAAACGTCTAACTCCAAACAATGTTAGATGTGCAGTCATTATAATTAGGTGCAAAGGTTTTAAAAACTCTTACTTGTGAAAGGCCTAAGTCAGTAAGGCAATTGCCATGATTCCACCATAAATGTACAACCGAGTTGCTTCACTCAATGACGCATCTGAATTTTAGCTGATGCTGCGGAAAAATCAAATTCGCCCGATACTTCGGTTACTTGTTGCACCCTTGTGTTGTTACTAATTATTGCCATGTTGAATGTGTGGCTAAGCATCAGCTTATAAAGAAAACTAAGAAAATAAACTGATTAGTGATTACATGTCGTTTTAGTGTTTAAACAAGGAAAGTTTAGTTTTGAATATGCTAACCCCTACTGCTTTACAGATGTGGATGAGAATGATCCAGAAACATTTCAACTTGTGAGAGATGAAGTTTATTCTCACAAGCGAAACGAGAAAGTTGATCAACTTTTGACTGGAATTAAAGCAAGAAAATCATTCAGAAAAAGTAAGAAAACCTTGTTTTGGTTAAGGTTAGGGTTTAAACTTTGAGGTTGCCTCGTTTTGATTATTTATTTGTCTTTTACTGTGTGTGTGGCAACAAGCAAGTTCTGTTTAACCTTATTCATGAATTAGTGATCTGAATTTATGTTTTAAAGATCGAAATATGGCTTGGTTTATTTATGGATACTGTCAAATTTATTACATCGAAGAAGAATGGAAAAGAATTATGCGACAGGAGTTTCAATTGAAAGACTTTCAGTTGACAGCAGTTGAAAAGAATTACAAGGGAAACTTTGCAGAAAGGCAATATCGCATGATGGTGATATGGATGAAAGCAAACAAACTATGTAAAAAATTGTTATGTTTACAAATAAAGCATTTTGTTTGTAAATCTACTTTTGCCCTTGTAAATGAATTGCCATCCCAGGAGTTATACCAAGGGTGGCCAAGATTAAACGCACAAGATCAACAAGAATTTTTTTTAACAATGCACCACCTACTTGTCGGTTATATTTGGCTTTTTTCAGACAATGTTCGGCAAACCACAAGAAAACTAGAGAAGCTGAATCTGCAGGTTTCTGGACCATTTTTTCAGCCATCAAGGGATTCCGAAAGTTCAGACGATTCCGTTCAAGAAAATGAAGCCAACAAGTTAGGTTTGTACAAGAAAATGAAGCCAACAAGTTAGCCAACAAGTCATGCAATGCAAATTTTAATTACCGAGGTTTATTATATTTTGGACATCACAAACAGTTTTGTCACCTTTTTGGTTTATCCCCCCCCCCAAAAAAAAAACAATGTAATGCTGTTTGATTTTTCTAGATAATGCTTGGCCACACATTTAGAATATTCTCGATTTAGTTGTACATTTGTGGCAGCATCAGGGCAGAAAACAGTAACTGCCTTGCTGGCTTAGGCCTTACACTTAAAATCGTTTTTGCAACATTTGCAGGTTTGCATGTAATAATAGCAAGGAAACGTCTGACATTGTTCAGACATCGAAAGGTCACCCCCGAGATTAAAGAGTCTGCATGGCATACTTCTTAAAGTTAAATTTATTGGTGTTTTGTTTGCTTGTTTGTTTGTTTAATTTTTATCCTCATAGGGCGAAACAACACCTGAATGCGTTATGCTCATTATGAGTCCACGATCGAGTTGCAGTTCCGTTAGTTCATTTTTTATTTGATTTTTGAAGTTGGTGACTTCAATTTGGGTCAACCCATCAGGATCCTCTGGGTTGGAGCTATGCCGCTTAAGATTCTTGATCAAGAAAACACAAGCCACCATGATGGGATTAGAACCCACAACCTTGTGCACACAAGGCAGTCGTGCTAACCATTCGACCAACTTGGTGGCTTTTTTCCTTGTGATCTCAAAATTAAGAAAAGTATTGGGTTTGATATATTTTGGATTCACAACAACTATTCTAGAATAGTCAACTATTCTACTGTGAACGTCCGTAGTCTTTACTTAACAATAGTAATGCAAGACACACTAGGCAAGAAAAATCCAAAAAAACATTTTTGCCAAAACTTGTAGCGCTAAGATGGATTCTTCCTGAAACCCACTCTGCTTAATTTCCTAATTATCATCACTGCATAAAGCCCTTAATGTAAAAACAACATAACCAATGTTTATGTTAATTTTGTTTTTTACAGTGAACACTACAACAGAAAAATTGTGCCAGCATCTGAAGACAGTAGTAGGTAAAAAATGTGGTGCAGAATATGGAAGAGCAGTGGATCCAGTTGATCTTGTGCTTGTAAAGTACACTGGACAGAAAGAACAAAATGAAAGAGATCCTCAAAAGCATCGGGAAAGATTGGCTAGACTGGTAGATGAAGGAAACAAACTGAAAGGTGATATCACAGTTGAAAACATGTTTGAAAAAGCCAGGATTGAAGCAGGAGACAATAATGAAGACAAAAAATCAGTTGGTGTCGTTGGTGCAGTTGGTGTTGGAAAGAGCACATTAACAAAAGTTATTGTGCAAAAAATTTTGGACAAACAAATTCTTTCCAATGCTTCTTTAGTTTTTTACATCACAGTGGGGTCCATTGACCTTGAGCGAGAAACAGATTTATTTGAATTACTTTTCTCATCACTGATTGAGGAGGAAATTCTTTCAATAGGGGATGCAGAAAAAAGAGAGTTAATTAATTTCATCTTGCAGGATCCCAACACAGTAGTAATTATTGACAGTTTGGATGAAGCTCAAACTGAAAATTTATGCCATTCACATAAATATGTATCACCATTTGCAAAGGCAAAACCAATGGCACTATTGTTTAACATATTGAACGGCAATTTACTAGCGAATGCCTACAAGCTGGTAACATCAAGAACTACTCAGTTTCTCGATGCTGCTTCACAATACAGACCAAAATTTGTTGTGGAAATCTTGGGGTTAGCATCAAGTGAGCAGCAAAAACTTGCTAGTTGTGTGTGTGGAGAAGAGTTTGAACGAGTTTGGAAAATTCTGCAAGATAATCATTTTTTGCTGGAATGCTGTGTAATACCTGTCAACATGCTTATGACTCTCAACTACCTGTTGGGAGGAGGAACTTCAGGTACTATCACACTCACAGGTGTGTACATTGCCATGCTGAACAGATACATTCGTTCAAAGCATTGCATTTTACCTGATGATGTGGATGTGGTTAGAAAGCTTTGTGACCTAGCATTCTTTGGGTGGCATAACAACAAAGCAGCTTTTTTTGAAGAGGATTTAAAAATGTTTAGAATTCCTTTAGCAACACAACAAGCATTTGTTACTACAGCTGTAGATTCAAATGAAAGTCTTGCAATTCGCATTTTGCAACACAACAAGGTTAGCTATTTTGTTCATCGCTTCTGGCAAGAGTTATTCGTTGCACTCAGACTTGTTTTGTTTATGCCACTGAATGAATTCAAATCCTATCTTAAAAATGCTTTTGAGTCTAGAGATTTAGAAAATGTTGTGAAGTTTTGTTTTGGCATATGCAAGGACATTGTGCTTGAAGAAGCCAAACAACTTTCTCCGGAAATACAAGTTGGTGAAATAGAAGAAAAGAAAAAGTTTCTTGGTTTGATTGCTGAAACCAAAGCAAAGAAACTATCAGAGAGTGTGAGGGAAAGCAACCAAGTACATAACATGGAAGAGTGGTTTCATCTTTGTGCATGTTTAAATGAACTTGGCAGTGATGTTGTTAGCTTACCTGTGGTCAAACTTCTACCAACAGTTGCTAACATTGGGGGTTCTGTATTTTCATCCGATATAACAAACATGGCTGCACTTTACAAACTCAGCAACACCACTCCGGATTTGAAAGAAGTTCGACTGTCATTTGTTGGAAATGCTTTGCAGAGTTTTGGGAAGTTTGTGCAAGGACATAGAGTTAAAGTTAGTATGACAACAAGATATTGCCAAGGTGTTCTTGGTCTATTTTCCTACAACCAAATCAAATTGCAATATTTTGCTGAGGATGTTGGTCTGATTATAAATATGATAGTTGATTAGGTTATGACAAAAAATAACAGCCAAATTCATGCTTTTTGAATGCTTTTAAAAGAACAGGCACCCATTAATATATTTTGCTAGAAATGCTAAATCATCTTTCTAGCAATTGGAAAAAGCTCTGAATTCGTATGTGTCTGATAAATCAAATTCTAAAAAAAAATACCATTAATTTTGTAATGTGTAAAATGATCATTACCAACATTTTCAAAATTGACTAAAAGTTTTCAATCTGTTTTAGATTGGAGCCTTCTACTTAGTGCATTGCCCCGATAAACAACTGCAATTTTTTGGAAGCTTTCCCCCTCATGTGGAGAACTGCATTATTGATCCATTTGGTTCCCTTACTGGTTCAACAGACAGCAGCAAAAAGGTTTAAATTTTTGTATTTGTTGAATTAATCACTAGGCTAAAATATTGTCTTCACTTTTCTCTTTGATAGTGGCATCTTAAAATTTATTTGTAATACACATATCAAGTAAACCATTGGTAATGTTTCATGTAGAATGTGTTGACGTTGGCCGACAGCATTAAAGATGGACTTCTAGACATTGATCACCCACATCAGGTTTGTGATCAAATTGTTATTACCTATTGGTGATGGGTGATCCAATTTATATTTTCTATGTATATATATATATATATATATATTATAAGTTATTACCTTGTTTTTGTTAATGAACCAGTTTACTTGCAGATTTAACATATTAACAACATGTCCCAACAAATTTTACTTGCACCTGTATGGAAAAGCCAAATATATATAAAATAGTAAAATAGAATATCCTGACACATTTTTCTGCAAGTAAACTGGTTCATTATACATGTTAATGTAGTCTTAGTAAAATAGAATATCCTGATATATTTTCCTCACATTTGCTTGCTTTTGTGTTTAACAGCTAAAGAAGTTGGTGATGAGTGACATACCTTTTGGAGATGAAGGTGTGAGCATACTTAGCAGTGGTGTGCACAAAGTAGCAGATCTTCATATGAGGAAGATTGGCATGACATCGGTTGGTGCTGTTACGTTGGGTCAACATTTTGAGATGGAAACTACACAGTCCATGGTAACTGTGGATTTGTTTGTCTCTTTTATTGTGAAACAAAGTTGATTGTTGTAGCCAGCTTATAGGAAAACANTGAGTGACATACCTTTTGGAGATGAAGGTGTGAGCATACTTAGCAGTGGTGTGCACAAAGTAGCAGATCTTCATATGAGGAAGATTGGCATGACATCGGTTGGTGCTGTTAAGTTGGGTCAACATCTTGAGATGGAAACTACACAGTCCATGGTAACTGTGGATTTGTTTGTCTCTTTTATTGTGAAACAAAGTTGATTGTTGTAGCCAGCTTATAGGAAAACAATTCAGTTGAAAACAACAATGTTTTCCATGTGTTAATGTGATTGGTGTTTGGGTATCGACTATTCCGACTATAACTTCACATCATTGCTTGTGTTAAATGTGCATTAATATTTAGGTTAGATTGGATATCAGTGGCAATAAAGTGGGTGACATTGGAGCTTGTGCAATTACCAAGTCAATCCGCAAAATGCAAAGTCTTGAAATGGCTAAATGTGGGATCACATGTGAAGGAATCCCAAGCATCACTCAAAACATCCTGAACACCCCAACTAAGGTTTGTCACTCCCTTAATATTGAGTTTAGAAAGATGCCCAGTTATCAAAATAGGTGTACAGAGCTATTAGTTGTGTGTCACAGTACCATAGTGGTTGCCTATATACTTTGTAACACTAAACACAGATCTGTTTATAATCCTCATCAAAAATATACTGGTATTAGTTGTGTGATCAGAAGAGTAATTTTTTTTTAAATAACACATTTGTTTTCAATATTCAAGCCAATCTCAGATGTGTTTTTTTAAAAACGGTCTTTGCTTTTCATAAAAAAGTTGAAAACCTAAGTTGGTTTTTCCTAAATAGATTCCCTCCTTGAACTTGTCACTGAACAAGTTTGGTGACATTGGAGCCACAGAACTTGCAAAATGTTTGCATCTAGTGGACGATCTTGACTTGAGTGATTGTGATGTCACTTCCACTGGTGCAGATGCATTGGCTGGTGGATTGTCAAATTTATGCACACCAGTAAGTTAAGTTTTGTTGTTTGATTCGCATATCTTTTATTGGGTGCTGTATTTCAGAAAAAAGTTAAATTCGGCAAATTAACTTTTGCAGTTTTAAATCGTAATTTGCCTTTACTATGAAATAGGTAAAACAATTTTTTTTTATTCATACTGGTGTTTGAATATAGCAAATTTGCCTTCACTTTCATTTGTAATTCCATTTTCAGACCCAGCAGCACTGATACACTGCTGTTTGTTTCATTCTTTGTATAATACTTAGCCATGTGTTTAACTTCATAACAGTGGTACTAATATATAGCATAACAAGTAACTGGGTAATCGCCAAGTGGGTTTGTACATTGATGGAGTTGGACATGGTTTTCAGGGCTAACACACTGCCAAAATAATGGATTAAAAGCAACATGCTGCAATATTCAAACATGTTAGCAATAACTCATGCCATCATTCACCTGAAATTAACAGTTTTGTCTTAGGTGAACATTGTCTACTTGCTCTATAGCTTTACTGCACAATAGGGCTGAATAAAAACTATTTTATGAGAACAATCATTTCACTGTATGTGTATTTACTGAACATTTCGATGGCCAGAAATATGTTTTTGTGCAGTTTTGTACAATTTAGATGCTTCAACTCAACTTGAATGACAATCCAATTGGCAACTGTGGTGCTAAGGCGATGTCCAAATGTTTGCACAGCGTCAAGTCGCTTGGCTTGGGTGGCTCATTGAGCAGTGGTTGCCAAATAACAGCAGAAGGAGTTTCTCATATTGCTTCAGGTTTGCTGTCACTCAAAGAACCGGTGAGATGACAGTTGAGAAAGTTTTTGGATTGATTAATTTGTTGCTTAATGAACACCTGTTGCAAATTTGTAAAACATCAGTGCAAACACTTTTTCCAACCAAAAGAAAATTATATTTCATAACCAGTGAAATTCACGGAAGCTAACTAATGTTCACAGTGTATTCTGAAAATTAGGAAGTCTAATTGTAACACAGAAATTTTGTCCTTTACAACAGCTGTAGTTAAAATACATTGGCTCACAAACAACTTAATTCAAAGTAGAAATTTACACTGGATCACCCTGATTTGTGATACACAATTTGTTATTGTCTAAAAGTTTCATGTACGAAAAGGGAAAGTAGTGCAAGACCCGTATTTTCTTTTTCTTTATTTCTTTGTTGTCATAGGACGACTTTTCTAGTCTGCTTCATTGATTAAACACCTTGCAAATCCAAAACTTAGTTCAATACACATAAAATAGCACTAAGTAATTATGGGTCCCCTTCCTGAACTTGTGTCATTGGTGTTGTTTGACCCAATAGCCCCAGTGGTTACCCCGCTAGCCCCCCAAAATGGGGCAAATAGTTAAACGATCTCCGAACTTGATGAAATTTGGACAGTTTGTATAACATGTCATTATGGTGCAATATTTGATGTGTTTTACCCCATAGCCCCAGTGGTTACCCCGCTAGCCCCCCAAAATGGGGCAAATAGTTAAACGATCTCCGAATTTGATGAAATTTGGACAGTTTGTTTAACATGTTATTGTCAGGCAATAATTAATGTTTTTACCCTATAGCCCCAGTAGTTACCCCACTAGCCCCCCAAAATGGGGCAAATAGATAAACGATCTCCGAATTTGATAAACTTTGGACAGTTTGTTTAACATGTTATGGTCAGGCAATAATTAATGTTTTTACCCTATAGCCCCAGTAGTTACCCCACTAGCCCCCCAAAATGGGGCAAATAGATAAACGATCTCCGAATTTGATAAACTTTGGACAGTTTGTTTAACATGTTATGGTCAGGCAATAATTAATGTTTTTACCCTATAGCCCCAGTAGTTACCCCACTAGCCCCCCAAAATGGGGCAAATAGATAAACGATCTCCGAATTCGATGAACTTTGGACAGTTTGTTTAACATGTTATTGTCTTGCAATAATTAATGTGTTTACCCTAAAGCCCCAGTAGTTACCCCACTAGCCCCCTAAAATTAATCAAATTGTTAAACAATCTCCGAATTAGATGAAATTTGGACAGTTTGTATAACAAGTCATTGTGGTGCANTAATGTTTTTACCCTACAGCCCAGCAGTTACCCCACTAGTCCCCTAAAATGTGTAGTATTATTAAACAATGTCCAAACTTGATGTGGGGGGGGGGGGGGGGGGGACATGTCTTTGTGGTGCACTGATTGCTTTGTTTATATCTAAGCTGGACATGTTTTCTGAAAAACGCAATATGTACAACTTTGCGAAACGCATGTGTGGGGACCCATGCGTTTCTGCCGGCAGAAACAATTATGTCATAAATAGCGCAGGTAACTATAAGACCCAATGTAAAATAATGTGGGGAATATATCCTCTTTTAATATCGTGTAATAGTGTATATAGAATGTCTATATATGGTAAGCCACCCTTTTTGTTTGTTTTATTTTGTCTGTCTGGTTTTACGCTCAGCTGATTTCGGTCGCTCAAGTCTCGTAGAAATGAGCGCGTGATCGCGTTTTTTTGCGTATGAAGCAGCTTGAATCTGCGCAGATCGGTTTGTGTAGTCGCTGTGTATGAGTTTCTGGTTTAAAAAAGTTACTTCATTTGGCAAAAATTTGGGATGGTAGGCTTTTTGTCCCAAATTTAATTCTTTTTACTACTTACCATCTTGTTTGCGTGTCTGTAGGATTGGATGCACCCTANACTATAAGACCCAATGTAATATAATGTATGGAATATATCCTCTTTTAATATCGGGTAACCCCCCCCCCCGAATGTCTATATATGGTAAGCCACCCTTCTGGTTGCTATCTTACTTATCACATAGTACAGAACTAACTAGTTATGACATATAACAGGGGTGGCCAACACGCCGATCGCGATTGACCGGTCGATCTTCTAGTCTCTAATGGTCATTTGCAAGACATTGATCAATTGAGAAAAATATCCATCACCTTGTTGGTTACGTACTTTTGCTGCCATTATTTTTTCATTGTGGTAAAGAACCAAATTTTCGAACAATAAGGTATACAATATCTCACGCCACTTCCGTGTGTTATATTGCTTTTACTCTGTTTTTTCTTCTTTTCTTTTTTTCTGTCTAACACGAGTTTGTTCCCACGTTTTGATCATGAAGGAGTTGTCTGAATTTCTTCAAATTTTCACACATGATAGATGTGTATCTGAAGTTGTGCACTGTCAACATTTAACCCCAATTCACCCATCGTTTTTTTTACCNTAACCCCAAAAATTGCGTTTTTTCTTGACGAGTTTGTTCCCATGTTTTGGTCAAGAAAGAGTCGTTCAAATTTCTTTGTATTTTTACACATGATAGATAGGTATTGGAAGTTGTGCACTGACAACTTTTTACCCCAGTTCACCCATCGGTTCACCCACATGCCCCCAAAATGTAAAATTTTTTAAACAGCTATATTTAACACAGTAAGTATCCTACAAGTTTCCTATTTTGTTAGTGGATACAATGCAAAGTGTTTTAAAGTTTTTTGTGACTTTTATTTGGATTCACCAATTTTCTACCTTTTTAACCCCAAATATTTAGTTCCCCCCCCCCCCCCCCCCCCCCCCCCACATACTAATCCAAATGTATTGAAATTTAAGACGGATATATGTAGGGAGCTTTTTATACATTGTTTAAAATTTTTATAGGTTGTTTAAAAAGTATTTACCCTTGCAGCCGCAAATACGCCCCTAACAGCTGGCTGTTTTGCCCCAAATGCAACACANATAACAGCTGGCTGTTTTGCCCCAAATGCAACACGACCTGAAGCGAGGGAGTGATTGACGATTTTAGGACTTAAGCGGCGCAACGCTCAGCGGTTGGTCACAGGCCGCTACTTTACGCATAAACGGGCGTTTATAGGGTGCGGCCAGGCGGGCGCTTCATTTTAATTGTCTTATTTTATGACGGACGAAGCTCAGCTGTTTATATTCTGGTTTAGGTGATTGCGTAGCGTAAATCAAATGTGTCTGCTAAATAATGTTGTAAAGG
>QXVZ01030049.1:0-10329 GCA_008931825.1 Phallusia fumigata
TTTCACTGCTGTTTTTACTACTGTACACAAAAAAGTTGTAATTAGTTAGCTTTAAAGGTACAGAAGTTCTACACTTCCACAATTAAATTAAGGATACCTAAACAAATAAATGTAATGATGTCAAAGACCTGTTGTGGTTCTCAAGAACATAGTGAGATATTTGTTTTAGATACAAGTTACTAGCTTTACGTAGTCTACCCACTCTATTTACACAGCCTACACCAGGGCCTAACCAACATTTTGGTTACAATTCACATCTACAAACCACTTGTAGTGTGTTTATAATTTGGATATCTTTCATATAAAACCACAAGAATTGTTTCCGCAAGTTGGCGCTACAGAACAGGTGGCTCCATTAAGATACGATCAGTTCTAAATATCGAGTGAGAACATTCAGTCAACGGTGAAGTTTAAGCGGCACCGCAGTAGTAAGAAGTCGTGAACAAAAACGCAGTAGCCTGAAATTATTGTTCAGCAGCCTAGTAAAGTTGAGTTTAAAGTTAGTCAGAAAACAGCTTCAAGGGACTGCTAAGATCACAGACATCACGGCGGCGCTTTTAATTTTGCCCGTTTGTTGACAGAGCCTCTGTGTTGTTTTAGTTCTAGAATCAAAACAAGAGTTCGAGTGTTATGCGCGAGATAAGGTTGGGGTACCTGTAAGTAATTCGCGCCTTTTCTTGGCTGTTTATTTGCTTTTGGTTTTTGGACAATTATTAACCGGTTTTGGGTACCAACGAAAGATGACAAAAAGCCATGTTACACTATTGTTTGGATATTGACACAATAGACCACAATTGCTCACAACCTATGCCTACACACTCGTCTGTTTTCAACAACATTGTGTGGTTTTTGGAGGTAAAAGTTTTTATTGCCCTGTAACATTATTGAAAAATTGTATCAATAAAACACTTTTGTCTTGAAAAGCCTTCAAACACAAGAACAATTGACTGGTTCTTCTTTGTCTTGTTACGTAATAAACGAAATTTTTGTTCGCAATGGTTGCCTGAATTTCGGCCGACAAAGAGTTTATTTGTGGCGCAATGAAGCGATTGGATTTGCAAATCCTATGCCTTAGTTCCAGGTTTAGTTATGGCTTAGCACAGTCCTCTATTGTCGCGCAGGTACCCCAACTTAAAATGGGGCCAAGGAGGCTTAAAGGACAAAGCGCTTTGTGACATCACGCAGACTGCCCAATGTAACAGTTGACAGGCGGCGAAACGCTTGAGACAGCGCTGGACAAAAAAATTCGAAAAATTTCTGTTCTAGCGTCTAACAGAACGGGCGTTTTTTTGCTCGTTTTAAGAAAAAAAAGTTTCCAAGCAGTAAGTTCCAGTGTTGACACACAGAATGACGGGGAAAATAATGCGTAGAAATGCCTCAAGTCGCCACTGTTAAAGTCAACACAGCTTACGGAGGGATCAATAATTGCTTTAAATTCCTGGGCGATGTTAATTTGCAGATGATGAATCGAGAAAGGCAGGACAGACACGCTAAGCAGATTATGATGTGGCATTAAGTGCAGACCATAATTGGCTGTGCGGTGAGAGTGCTTCGTCTCGCCTGTTTGATAGATTGCCTAGTGTTAATTGGGCGAAACCGACTCACAAGTTCGCCTTGTCTGCGCAGCTATCTAGGGATTAGAGCGCCATTTTACTGTCGGAACAGGTTTTCGATTTATCGCCAAACTGTTCTGCGGCTTGGTTTAGCTTCAAGGGGTGAAGTTGACAGGGGTTTTAATTTCGCGATGTAGTTCGCGCGAGCGCCTCTGCACTTCACAACGGTTTCCTCTTGGTCACGCTAGACCTCTGGCGCCCATAACACTGCTGCCGTCAGCGCGGTATGCCAAAGTTTTTCTCTCTTTCTTGTTGCAGATAATTTCGCGATGTGCCAAGATGCTTGTTAGGCAGACGCGGCGGAATTAAATTTAGCCGCAACACCTGTTCGCAATTTACTCGTCGGCCATGAAGCAGCGCTGGATTCAAGCGGCGATTCTCGCCATTGTGACGTCACTGGCGGTGACGCAACAGACCGCCGACAACAGAAAAGGTAGGTGTCGGTGCTTGGTGCCCTGAACAGATTGGCAATTATGACGTGAAAATGGATCTTTTACATGCGAGACTTTACGCACCGATGCGGGTTTCTGATCAAGCTTTGTGCACTGAACTATGACGATGTGTTTTTAATCTTAGTGGAAAAGATCGTTTCCGAGTTAATTTTTTTAATGCTCGGGTACAGGACCCCAAGAAAATCTTTTAACACGCTGCCAGCTGATTTTGGGTCCCTAATTCCTATTCAGCAATATTATTTGGAAAAATAAATCAAATTTTAGACTAATTTTGCATTGTTTGAGCAGTAAACGGCTTTCAAACGCATAAACATACCACTGTAACTAGGCCTATATGCGTGAACACGTATTTTAAACGGTTTTTCGGTCATGAGCTCCCGGGCCCCGAAACGACGTAACTGCTCTCTAGGCCCTGTTTGCGCATACAACTTGTATTAGTTTTTCAAAGATCGAAAGATAGAACGGTTTACTGTACGAAGATGGTAGTTAAACCCGCTTCGGGCGTGCAAGTCGTGCGTGTAATACGCGCTTTTGTGTTTGATCACTTATCAAGCACTGCTGGTAATGGCAGAAGGTGGGAAGCAAAAGAGCAAAGGAAACATTGGAAACGGAGGTGACGTCATAATTGCGTGAGTGGTCACGTGATCACACCAGCATGACCGATGATTGGTCGATTTTTTGATTCCAGTTCTTGCATGATGATCGTCTGCCGCATGACGTCATCAATTGATTGTCGATAACTCACAGTGCTTGATAAATGACGTATTGATACGTACTGATGACGTGAATGAAAATCACGTGTGACCTCTTGTGATTGGTTTTTGCCTGAACGCATGACGAGTTTCCTTTGTGACGTCATTAAAGCACTAATTGTGACATTTCCTCTGAGGTAGACTATTGTTACATGTGTGTGTGTTTGGGAGTAGAGCCGGTTAGCGGTATGCACGATGTTGTAAATTGTTAGCACTTCGAAAAATAATGAATGGATGTCGATCGAAAGTGGGAATAAATTACAATCAACTACGATAAACAAGCAAGAGTAAAGTATTCACTATATAATGTCTCTGGTAGTTTTGTGTTTAATTAAATTACTCTTCAGGTCCTTATCTTGTGTTAAAACCAACAGAGAGGGACAAAATTCTACTTTTAACGCGGCCCAACGTCAAGATTTCGACCCTAACCATCTTTTAGTCGTCACCAGAAGTTATACCAGGCCAAAGCCAAGCGACACAGCACTCTGATTGGCTGAAACTTAATCTACCTCGAAATAGATTTACCATTTCGAAATATGCTGCCTGTGGCCTACTGTTTTGTAATAATGCCCGTGTAATCCGACAAACGGCACCTTTTGCACCAGACGGTCCATTTGCAGCACATGCCTTTGCCATATTCGGAAGTCCCGACATAACTGGCATGTTGTTGCATTACTACAGGTTGCAGAACGGTGTACTATGACCTGGTATTTGTGCTTGACGCTTCGAGTAGCGTCGGATCGGAAGATTTCGATCGGGTACGAAAGTAAGTCACGGGTCACTGGTTTCGGTCATGGGTCATTGCGTTCTCACGGTGTCGTCTGTCCCAGGTGGGTGTCGGATTTGGTCAGATCCTTCGACGTGGGGCCCAATCTCACCCATGTGGGGGTCGTGGTGTACTCGGACGGACCCAAGATGGCGATTGGACTGGACGACCACACCAATAAAGTTGATCTAGTCAACGCGGTTCACAACATCACGTATCTCACTGGTAAGTTGCTAAGTCCACGATAAATCAGTAAAAAACATGAGAAAGCAAACGTTTAGTGCTGAAGCAGTTATTCTTAACTTTTTTCATGTACTGCCCACTAAATAGCTAGATGATTTAAAAACGCCCCCTCAATAGACAAGAATCAAGGCGAGTTCATTTCATTAACATTTTAAAATACGCTTGATCAACATGCAAGAAGAAAAGAAATAGCCGATAGTGTGGAGACCAAATTGTGTTGCGCCCCAAGTTGCTGCAAGTATTTTTTAAAGGGAGGGTATGAGTAGAAATGTATTTAGCCAGGCTTGGAATCTGTAAATTGGTTATTTGAGAAAAAGAACCACGACGCCTTTGCCCCCTTCACAATGCGGCTAGGCTTATCGGCACNCACAACATCACGTATCTCACTGGTAAGTTGCTAAGTCCACGATAAATCAGTAAAAAACATGAGAAAGCAAACGTTTAGTGCTGAAGCAGTTATTCTTAACTTTTTTCATGTACTGCCCACTAAATAGCTAGATGATTTAAAAACGCCCCCTCAATAGACAAGAATCAAGGCGAGTTCATTTCATTAACATTTTAAAATACGCTTGATCAACATGCAAGAAGAAAAGAAATAGCCGATAGTGTGGAGACCAAATTGTGTTGCGCCCCAAGTTGCTGCAAGTATTTTTTAAAGGGAGGGTATGAGTAGAAATGTATTTAGCCAGGCTTGGAATCTGTAAATTGGTTATTTGAGAAAAAGAACCACGACGCCTTTGCCCCCTTCACAATGCGGCTAGGCTTATCGGCACGCTGAGCAGTTGTGGTTGCCACCACCCATGCAATACTTTTAGAGTTGATTACATGCGTCAAGTAGCAAAACACCCGGCTTTGGTCTTTGCTTACGCCTGGTAGTCTGGGGGTTTAGTGATTAAGACCATTGTGGGGGAAATTGTGCTGCGTCTTTTCTTCTTCACAAAAAGAATATTTGGGAACCTGAAGGTTTTTCAGCGCATCAAACACGAGTTCAACTTACTTTGCCAACACACAACCCCGTAAAAACATCAACCAGGTTCTCAACGGGGGATTCAGAGAGAGATTTTGGGTAGATGAGTTTTGCATGCAAGAAAGATGAAAGCAATGTAGCGAAATATCCGCCGGTATCGAGGGCCGTTCTAGAACCCAGGCTACAGGGTATCACAAGATTTGGTTAATACGGACGAACATGTTTAACACTTCAGAAAAGAATTCAATTCAAAGGGTCCACAGGTTTTAGCCAAGTCGGCAAAAAGGTTCAAGACACTGAAAAGATTGGGAACCACTGATCTATGACAACGTGTCTAGAATATGTTAGTTATTTTGGCCGAAAAACACGGTTTTTGCCCAAATCCAGTGCTTCCAGACCGGGAAGAAACTCCCACGCGGTCTTCTTGTCTAGTAGGGGAGGAATGAAAAGGTCCAAAAATAAGCAAAGGGAGAAGTGGATCAAAAAAGTTTGAGAACCACTCACCTAACGTTTGAAACTAGTTTTGATTTCAACCCCCTGTTGGTAAAAACGATTTTGGGATTTGAATAGATGCATAAAATGTTCCGTATTGTCAAAAACTTTCGCAAGTCTGAGAAAATGTAAATGACCGCATAATGGCCATTGAGAAATCAAAATGTGGAACGGAGTGTTGCACTCATAATCAACACTCGAACTTTAATGGCCGCCTTGCAGCGGATGTAGAACCGAATACCGGAGTCGAAAGAGGTGCTTATTACTGTGTAGACGGCAAAAAGTAATATGTCCGCTCCCAGACGAGAGGAATGTGTAATAAAACTCTCAATAAATCATCTCCCAAAAACCGTTCATCACGTAACCCGCCAAAGTTCGTTCGAAATTCCCTTCAAGGCACAATATGTCGTCACACAAACCGGCAACAAACATATTAGCAGTGTTTACGCCTTTGCGGCCCATTTTTTGGTTAAACGAGCGCGCGCAACACGCATCTATAAGTGCTCGAGGCCAACCGGTTTCTGCTGCAGTATTTTACCAAAAACTTTTGTGACGTCACAGGTAACACTCGCACTGGCAAAGCGATCCGCTTTATGAGTGACAACTCGTTCACCGTTGAAACGGGCGCGCGTGATATTGAGTTGGGATACAATCGCTTGGCGATTGTTCTAACGGACGGTCGATCCCAGGATAATGTTTACAACCCGTCTTCGGAGGCCCAGGATAACGGGATTAAGCTTTATGCCGTTGGGGTAAGAACTGGTGTCTATTTTATGTGATTATGTGAAAACTGGGTTTGTTAGAATACACGCTGATTGTTGCACAAAAAATGACCAAATGGTAAACCCCTTGAAATTGGAAAAATATTAGTTTTACAAATTTAACAATGTTATGAGAAAATTCATATTGTTTAGTGTTTCGTTATAGTTGACTACATAAAGCTCGTTTTGAAACCCACTTCAAACGTGCAAATATTTATGTGTTTGACCAGATTTACTGTTGTTTTGTTTATAATAAGTCTGGCGTCAAGATACCTGCGTTTTCAAGCTCCTCTGTCCTTTCAAACTCGCATTTTTCTGTTTTCATATTGGTTGCGTCAATTCGACGCCACAAATTACACTCCACTTACGGTGGTTTTAGCCGTATTATATGCGTAAAGTGATCTGTGTTTTACTGTACATGCGGTACTATGACGAATCGTGTAGTTTGGCCCTGAGCGATGATGGCGGTTTCTAAAACAGCACTTGTGTGTGTTCAGCACTTAATCTCGAAGTAATACTGCCCAAAATTGTTCCAAGAAAGTCTAGAATTTGCCCGAACACCTGGACCAATTGTCAAAGGCTGTGTTTTCCGTTTTTCCGCCTTTGAACTGTAGCAGTGCCCACATTTCCATTGTATTACTATCATCCGTTGCCTTGTGTGTGAAGCCATAGATGCGGGTGCTGGATTTTCTGGATGCCATTTGTAAATTTTAGACAACCTCGGCACTGTAAACTATGGTTCACTCTGACCGGCTAGTTTAAGCATTTTGAATAACAACTTTTTAAACATATTTGATTGAATAAATACCACTTAACCATAACAAGCAGCTTGTCAAATCAATGTCTTTTACTGATTTTGAACGACATACAATTAATAACATAATAAATTGAGCTGGCCCTCCACAATATTTTCTGGTTCTCATGTGGCTTCTGTGGAAAATTATTTGGCCACCCCTGGCCCAAGACCTCTAAACACAATGGGTCAGCAGCCGTGTGAAACCCTGACCTGGGACATTAATCTCAACGTCCGACCCATCAATGTCAACCGCTGTTTACCGAGTAACTCAACTCCCCGCTCACAACACTTTAGCGCGTTTTGTGGCGGCGGCCGTCGCCTTGTTACGACACAAACATCACTGTTTACGTCATAAACAGGTGAGCACTGCGGTGGTGGAGGAACTCCAGGAAATTGCCTCCGACCCCGACTCGCGTCACGTGTTCCAAGTCGACGACTTCGAGGCGATCGAGCGAATTCGGGAGTCCCTGCGACAGATCATTTGCGTCGGTAAGTTTGTGACGTCACGGCGCGAATTATGGCGTCACAGCGCGAAACCTTTTTTTTTTCGTTTTTCAGACGCGATCTGCCCCGATCTGGGCATGATGGGAGGGGAAACGGTCAAAGGTGACGTCACACCAGGCAAGCTTGCACGCACTAACCTTCCGCCGAGTAACTTGTAGCAATTACGTAGTCTTGCATGATGACGTCACTTCCACAGACGTGCATGACGTCACCAATCGGACGGTGGGGTGGTTTTCAGATCACCTTCCTATTTTTCCTCATCTCTCTGTTGATTATGCGGTGACTTGATTATCATTGTTTTGTAAGTACGTGTTTAATGACGTCAGACACACGTGACGGGACTGACGTCATTGGGAGGGGTGTGCCGCGGCGACAGGTAAGTGCCGAATCACGAATAACCAATCAAATGGCTACCATTAACCTCTCCTTCTCTTTTTCTTTCGTAATCCCTATTGCTTGCATGTGACTAACCCGAAATGCACTTGACACCATATTCACTTGTGGTTTGATTCGAATTTAGGTTTTGACCTGGTATCAGCTTTCGACTTGTACAAGCGAGCTGACCAATCCGGCATCACGGAAGTGAACGGTTCGGCCAGGGGTTTGACCGCCTTCAGGCTGTCCAAGAGTCCATCTATTTTGACAAGGTGTGGAAAAATGTTTTGATAGGATGTACTGAAAAGACATTGTGTTGTTTAGCAACCGTATTGATGTCCCTCGGAGCAAAGTATGAAAACAAACATTTTAAATATTAAAACTGCGAATTTAGCTGGACACACAAAGCTGAGTGTTTGCAGTGATACTTAAACCTTTCCTATGACTGGTCAACACGTTAAACTGTTCAACAATTACGTTGTTATATTACTGTGACTCCACATGAAAATAACATTTTCATTAAATGATGCATTACAATTCAGAGGCGGTTAAGATACATTTACCAGCAGACAGGCGTTTCGACATCCAGATCATATTTTACGCGTACAAACCAGTGAACAAAAACCATAATTGCCAGAGATTTTAAATATACTGAAAACACTGCACTGCCTTGGTTCCTAAACCGTCCTGGTGCGTCGTTTAAATTTTCCAACGGCGCCGCACAATTATACGGTTTTGTACGTTTTGGTTGTTGTATCAATAAATACAACTTTGATAATAAGGGTCTCTATTAAGAGTTTATGTTGCGTTAAAAGTTCAATTAACTTTTCCAAAGGCGTCGCACGGAAAAAAGTTTGAGAAACACTGTTGTGTGGCAAACGTTTCGACAATCGTGGTCGTCACTTTCAGTGCAATATGACGAAAAGCAAACATAATTTGCCTGTACCGTATATTTGCTGCCTGGTAGCAACAAACACTAATAAATCCGTCTTCTTGTCACAGTAAGTTGTTCAGCAAGGGTCTTCCCGACCAATACGCCTTTGCCTCGGTCTTTCGTCTGACGAAGAAATCGTCCAAAGGGATTTGGAGCATCATGAAAGTGGTGGATTCCCTAGGCAAGGAACAACTCAACATCAGGCTCAATCCAAGACACGTGAGCATTTCTGTGGCTTTGTGAAGACGACCGAATATATGACATCATATCCATACCTCCTACATTAACTGGTTTCGAAAAAAAATGGCTGGTACCTAATATCAATTTTTGCAATACATTAGCCTATTCTTGGCTGCCGTGATTATGACGCAACAAAGCTAATTTGTAATTTTTGGTTTTAGAAATCAATTGACGTCATGTTTTGTGACGTCATGTCAATGCTTTGTGCGTAACTGGTTTTAAAATAAATATAAAACTTAGCAGGTACCTAATACCACTATTAATTTTGGCAATACAGTAGCAAATTCTTTGTGACGTGGCAAAGCTAATTTTTGATGTGTCGTTCTAGAAATCCATCGACTTTCTCGCGTTGGATCTTGACGGTTCCGTGACCTCCAGTAAGTTCAAGGCCAAAAAGTTCGGAGCGGTTCAGAAGTTATTCGACAATCAGTTCCACAAAGTCATTATGCACATCAACAGGTCGGTGAAGGTCACAGTAACACAGGTCTGACGTCACTGTCCCCTTTGTTTGTGACGTAAACGATGCAAATAATAAAAACAAACAACAAATCACAGTTATGACATGTTACATTGCTCCACATTATTATAAAAATGATTCTTTAACATCTTGGTACGCTTAAACTATATGTATATATGTGGCTGNTCGGAGCGGTTCAGAAGTTATTCGACAATCAATTCCACAAAGTCATTATGCACATCAACAGGTCGGTGAAGGTCACAATAACACAGGTCTGACGTCACTGCCCCCTTTGTTTGTGACGTAAACGATGCAAATAATAAAAACAAACAACAATCACGGTTATGACATCGAAATGTTACATTGCTCCACATCATTATAAAAATGATTCTTTGTCATCTTAGTTCGCTTAAACTATAAATATATATATTGCTGCGCCTAATCAACGCCAGAGGTTGTGACGTCATTATGATGTCATCCACAGCGCTTCGGTGACGTTGTTTATCGATTGCGAGAAGATTGGAACGAGGCGAATGAGANTAATCAACGCCAGAGGTTGTGACGTCATTATGATGTCATCCACAGCGCTTCGGTGACGTTGTTTATCGATTGCGAGAAGATTGGAACGAGGCGAATGAGATTCAAGGCAAATGAAATCGGAATCGGAGGCGAAACCCATCTCGGAAGAACCAGGAGAGACATGCCGGCCGAGGTGCGTGACGTCACCGTTGCGTATTGTCGTGTGACGTCACGTCGCGTTTGTTTTGTTTCAGTTTGAAATCCAGTCGATCAGAATGTATTGCGAGATTCAGTCAGCCGACGATGTCGAGATGGGATGCTGCGAACTGCCCGGTCGCAGCGCTGGAGATGTAAGTGACGTCATAATTAACCCTCTGTGACGTCACTATTGATGATTGACGCGTCGAATTTTGTTCTACAGTGTCCACCGATCGTCGGCGAAAACGAAGTTCCTACAA
>QXVZ01030063.1:0-13818 GCA_008931825.1 Phallusia fumigata
ACTTCATTAAATATTGCTGTTTAAAAACTTCACGTTCTGGGGGCCTGAGTGAACCGGGGTACAAAGTTGTCAGTGCCCAACTTTATCTATGACGTGTGAAAATCTATCATGTGTGAAAATTTGAAGAAATTTAGACGACTTATTCTTGACCTAAACGTTGGATGAAACTCGCATTAAACAGAAAAAAACAGATTTTCACCATTAAAACCGCACAACGCGCATCGTTATTCATCGCTGCCACCAGGTGTCGTCACGCACCGCTATAACTCCAAAACCAATGACGCCATAGCCCTTTAACCAGCCGCCAACAATCCCGGAACTTAAGCGATTAAATTACGGTGACGAGAAGTCGATAAACGACGACAAAAACGTCCTGGTGAATTATTGATAAGTTGGTCCAACTGAACAGAGTCCATTTCGTTAAGGACGTTTGTAAACACTATTCGATTGTTTGCATAGCGGAGTAAACAAACGCTCGAACGTTGTGAACTGTTGGTAGGGAAGAAGTCAGCATTGATCTGACCTGGTTTACAATCTTACTGATCAATCTTATCCTTTGTGCAACATAAAGTTGTAAATTTCCAGACCCACAAATTCGAACGATAGTTTTTAAGGCCTAGTTTTTAGTTAAAGGCACACAACACTTTGCAAGTTTCATCTTAAAAGTTTGGTGAAGGCTTTTTGGCAGCGACACGGTAAGTTTACGGTTAAAACGTGTTGACTGTTTTTACTGCTATAGCTGGTCACACAAACTCTGGCAAAAAAATGACGACCCATAAGAGTCGTTGGCCTGTGAAACTTTGCCTAAACCCAGTTACATGGACTGGGGTGGCACTTGTGGTTCTTAGCCATTAACCAACATGTGGATAATGACAGAGTAGCAGTTGGGTATCAGAATTAGCTGAACTCGTTGCTGAGATAACAATGTTTCATATTGAGTAATGCAGAACAAGCAAAATAGACAAATTAGATTTTGGTAAATTGTGGGAATTGGAAATTGGTCTAAACAAAAATGGGCGAAGATCCACGGAACTATTGTGGCACCAAAAACATTTCCAGTGACACCATAGCTTGAAAACCAAAGTTGGTGTCAGGTTGGAAAGTCAGTCACTTATGTGGGTGGATTACATCACTCATACCTTGGCTCTGGCTTCCCGCGCAGCTTCAGCCTCTGCAGCCATAGCACGTTGAAGCTGGACTGGCAGACGGACGTCCTTGCTGCAAAATACAACACACAAATATGTAAATATTTCTATGAAGTGGAAGAATTGATTTGAATATGCAGATTGTCCAGGTCGAAATATTTCAATGAGGAAAATTCTTTTCAATTGGGTCCGCAATCTTTGCACTGTTAGAGTTATTTACGTTTTTCCTGGCATAATTTGTATGTTTTCCTGGCATAATTTCCTATTTGTTTGGGGAAAAATAAACCAACAAAATGAAATATCACATCTTAACGGTTTCACACAATGAAATACGCTAGCTGTTAAGAATCATTTGCTATACTGCCATTTGTTTAAAGGTGTTTGACGGAGTGGTTGGACAATTATTGGACCATTCCTAGGTTGCCCCCACCCCCTTCAATTGGAATATATTTCTTTTTGAGGTGGCAACTTCCTGAAGATAAATTTACTCGACGTGCAAACGAGACAATCTACATAAGTTGGCAAAGTTAACAAAACTCCTAAAGTCTAAAAATTCTTCGTTAGCGGAAATAAAACTTTGTCAGCAGCTTAGAGCTGAAATGCGCTGGCTGTATGTAAGCACCACTAAACGTAACGACCAAGCTTCAAACAAACAAATAGAGGTGACTCATTGAACTAAACGAGCGTCGGTAAAGATTATTACGGAATTTGTATGAATGTTCTGCACATTTCTACATGTCGCGGGTTCGAATCTCGCCGTAGGCTCTAGGCCGCGCCTATCTGAAGATGGTTATTAATAATTTGGTATCACGTCTCTTGCAAGCCTAGCAGTGATATGGACATGTAGTTACCCCAGAAAGCATGACTGCTTCATGGCTGTTTACAATAACCGCTATGCAACTGCTAATTATTTGTAGTTGGTTATGTGAAGGGTTGACAAAAATTTGTAAAAAGCTGTTTGGTAAAATTTGGAACTACGCTACACTTGATTGCACAAAGTTCGCTTGAAAACCTGTTTTATTGCTCATCTGTAATGGTAAGAAACTGATCGATGTGTCAATTAAGATGTGCGCAAACGACTGGTTGATAACAGAGGGAGTGGTGTTACAGCGCATGCGCACACGTCATCTGTCCTGGTCATCAACACGTAACCTTTTACCTAATTTCACAACAACCAGCTAAAAGGAAGAATGATCAATGCTGTAGTTGTATAGTTAGAATCTGACGACAGTTAAAACGGCTCCTATCATGGTTTGTTTAGCAGATAGGCAGTTATGTGTGTGGGTTTATCTGTGGTGTGGGAAAATCTCATTTCCTGTGGTGGTATAAGGCGGGCTGGCCTACCACGTCGTTAAAGCGCAGAGGCATTGGCTACTGCGGTTAGCTGATTAAAGTCATGTGTGAAATGCAACCGCATGATCGTGCTTTGCATTTTTCTCTGTTGCTAAATACAGTTGGGCATGTTGCTTGGAAAATCCCTCAACATGATTGATATAATTTTCGGTTTCGATGTCATACCAGTGGTTTTCAAAAAGTGCACCGCCGAATATTAAAAGTAAATAAAAAGCAAAAAAACGGGAGAGAATTTTGGGATTTTGTTGACGAACTGCGGGTGTGCATGACAACGATAGAACCCCGTGTTGACCTCATTTGTCACAAATGCAACTTCATCTTGAAACAATTTTCTGTTGTATTAGCCTGCTTAGTGTGCCGTGGAAAGATATAGTTTGCACAGAACAATCAGTGGTAAAATAGTTGCTTATTAGCTGTGTACATTGTGCTGAACGTAAAACCGCTCTAAGCCAACAGCAAAACCCCTTGCAATCAATACACACATGTTTCAAATACCTATGTCTATACGGTGCAGATTTTAGGTCATACAAATTGGCCTAGAGATACACAATGATGCAATTTACCTTATTATTTATCAGCGCTGTAGCGAAACTTTAAATCGGTATTCTGTGATTGCTTATATTTGCTTT
This sequence comes from Phallusia fumigata, assembly GCA_008931825.1. NCBI lineage: Eukaryota > Metazoa > Chordata > Ascidiacea > Phlebobranchia > Ascidiidae > Phallusia > Phallusia fumigata. The sequence continues at coordinate 3,128 of QXVZ01030063.1, forward strand.
TAATCTGCGTAGTCTTACGAGCCACGTTTAATTATCGAAAGCGACGTAAAATCAATTGTAATATTTTCGAAGGTCATACGAAGTTCAACGAATAGCGTCTGTAACTTGCCGGAGTTTGTCTGCAAAGGAAATTCAATAACCCCAACTAGCCTTAGGTCGCCTGAACCAGACTGACTTCGTGAAAATGAGTTTGGTTTTGAATGAGACATTTCACATCTTCTCGAAAAATAGTTCGTCTGGAGTTACAACCAAGTATGTTGTTTTAATGTTATATGCATGTGGTCCCACTACGATCATACAACGGTGTAGTCAGAGTGGGGGGGATGTTTTTTTTACCAAATCGGGCTTTTTAATCATCAAACGTTTCGGCAAAAACTCATGACAACATTAGTGACACAATTGTTTTACTGATGATGGCAATTCTTTTTAAATTTTCAAATTGTGTTTTAAATTCAAATGCAATTCTTATTCTGGGCTGGGGATAGCCTTTATACAGCTTACACGAGCCTGTTGTAAGCAGCAGACCAAACATTCTCTATATGCCACTGCAGCTAGGCTCTGCAAGTAAGCGTGATACCGTGTCGGAAACGCCCTATTAAGCACACACACGAAGCGAAACGAAGACTAGAACAAGGTTCTGCCCAGCTACAATCTATAGACGGGAAATTATTTTGAATTTGAAATTAAACTGATTTTTTTCATCTCTACCCTTTTTCTGATAGAGTTAGGGTGGAGTTTAACTCTACCCAAATGCTTGTATGTGTCAAAGAACGATTACTGAGTGATTTTGTTTTCATTTAAATCGAGTTTACATGGTCATCACCAACATGCAGACGTCTACTGTCCGAGGGACAGATTCTATGACAACCATTTGTAGTAATGCTTTTTGTCAGGAATCAATTTGTAAGTTAGAGACCAAAAGAACTCACATCTCGACGCGCTCCACTTTGATGCCCCAGGGATCTGTTGCCTCGTCCAAAGTGTTCTGAAAACAGAACGAAATCGTGAATTATTCATGGCCGGATTTCGGTCACCGAATCCCCGCAAAAAAGAGAAACAGGATTTGTTTGTTTTTTAGCGGTCACTACTTTGATACACAACTGTAAATTATTGAAATCACTGCAAACAGCTGTGGACAGATGATTATTAAATTATTAATAATTTTAGAATTTTAGTACAACGGCATATTGCGAAACTATTTCTGGTAAGTAGGTTTACAAATATGAATTGTAGTTGCAATAAGAGGATATACGACATATTCTACGTTTCGACAAACTCTGTATCTCATGATGATGACAACAGCGTTTGTCAAAATGTAAAAAATATTTTATACACAAGTACTGGCTTGTATCTTCTTAATAAGACTTTTTAAAATCGTGAATTGTTTACCTGTGAAAACTTTATGAAAAATGACTGAAAACCACATGTTTAATTTGAATGCGAAATATCAAAAGTATTTGGTCTGTAAGCGTAAACAGCTGTTGGTTTAACGGAATGACACAGCACATTAGCGAGTGCTGTAATATGATAACTTCAACATATGACAACAACTGAATAAATACGCCCATTATATCCGCTTTCCTGACACAAAAAGCGCTTGTACTTCTGAGCTACTGTGTATATTGGTGACAATAGGAAATGTAGACATGAGGACAATGAATGGAGTCGTGCACTAAGTTCAACTATAGAAGGTGCTGTGGCTTGTTCGTTGAAAACTGACCACAACATTTTCATCACAGCGCGACAACATGGCTCGAGCGTAAAACAAAATATGTTGGGTCATTTTAAGCCAGTATTTCCAGACTAGCGGCACACGACGACATTTCAGATGGTACACGAACACCTTCCGCGCATTAAATTTAACTGCGTGATCGTTGAATTTGTAAAATTATATTCAGAGAAGTTATGTGATACTTTTTCTTGAACTAGGTGATACGACAGTGCGTTACTTCAAAGTGGTGGTTGGAAGTGGCAACAAATAGGAACCACTGTTTTAAGTGTGCCATACAACAAACTATAACTTTGGGTCAGTTAAACTTAACACATTCTATTTACATTTGGGTTTATAAGTCTCAACCCAACAAACACATGGTACAAGAGAGGGCTGTGTAAACATAGTAAAAGCTTTTTTTGTCCGCCCCACTTGTATAGTAAACATATTTATAACTTGAGAATGGGCTTTAAGCTTTACGAGTAGCATTATTCGATGGAAAATCTGATTTTAAAAGCAATCTAACCACAAAAGATCTGCTAACTTTTTACACTGAAACAGTAAAGCCACAGTATTGTTTGACGATGCGACCTGGACTACATTAGTTATGTAGATCAATTGGGCAACAAAACTTATTAAAAGGACATTTAAAAGGCTTTCCAACCAGACCATACGCTCGTACGTCGCCTAAAACCTTCCGGTCCCTTTGGGAAGATTTTTACAACACTTTGCCGTTTGCCAGACCAGTAAGATGAAGACGACATGAATTATTAATCGCGAAAAACCGTGTTGAAACACTGCAAGGGAAGGATGCGGGCCATTAGCAGGACGAATCAAGACAGCAACGAATGTTCCGGCGACGGTAGAAGACAGCTGTGCCGTCGATGCCTTGGCGTGAAATTAAATACGCCTGTTTAAGACACACATAGGAACAATGGCGACCGTTACGACGTACAAAGAGCAGAGTGCTTGTACGGACAAAGCATCGCGCCAGGTTGCTATGGGCTCGTACAATCGTGGGTCAAATAATATGTAAGGATTTTAAAGGTGATGGCGGTAAACAAAATGTGTGTAGAAGGTTGCACCAGCACTGGGTAAACGTGAAGTTTTGCTTATTAAAATTTTTAAAAATTCCATATTTTTGTTTTAAATTTTCACGGTTTGGGGGCCTGTGGGTTGACCTATGTGTTAACTGTGGTTAAAAGTTCTTTAAAACTTCCAATACCTATCTATAATGCTAGCAAATTTGAAGAAATTTAAACTTTTGGGGGCAAATGGAAGAAACAAATTGGCGTTGAAAAAAAGTAAAAACATCCCACAGAGCCTTCTTTTAGTTTTAGGGGGATCCCCAAGTATGAATCCCAGCAACATGTTTAAAAGAAAAAAATCCGCCCCCAACTAATTGGAAAAATATCTCCATCACTTTACAAGTGCAGTCTATTACTTAATAGGGATTAAATGTCCATCAAGTAATAATAAACATGTAAACATTTGACCTAAACAGTTTGCAAATTAGGTTTAGGGAACTTGCGACCAAACGTATCGTTTGTATTTTAGTTTTCAATCTTTTATTAAGCTATTTATTTCGCCAATACCACCTCGACGCAATAGCACACTAAAGACCAAAGCGAACAATTCAAAGCAATGAATCACGCATACACTGTCATGCGTTTCAGTTCAGAAAAAAGCCAAGTCACCCAGTGACCCCCCCCCCCCTAAGACAACAATACCATTTGTCGGTTACCAGTTANGTTATGACACCATAAAAGACGGATTGGATGACTAATTCTAGGACCAAACCAGTTGGTATCGTAAGCACGTCCTTACTTTTGCGCAATAAACATTAAGAGATAGTAAATCGACCGCAAAAAATCACATTGCTTCTTGAGTGTAAGGTAAAGGCAATGTTGCAAATGGTTACTGTTTGTGTATGTGTAGTTATTGCGGTGAAAATTACAAGCCAAATACAAATGTTGCATTTATGTGCCGATTTTACAAAATCTGAAACTCTCGAGTCAGTTACTTTAATAAAAATACCGGTTTTCTAAATTTCATGTTTTGAGGCCCTGTGGGTTGAGCGATGGGTCAATTGAGGTCAGCACTACACAAATTATAGATACCAATCCCATAACGTTTGTTTTACCAAACGGAAGGAACAAATCATTTTTAGACAGAAAAAAACAGACTGAAAGCAATATGTGACCCCTTGATTAGGGAAACCCATAATAACTACCTGCATTCCTGCACTAATGTATTCCCTGTCAGTCAAAACCTCAGAAAGACTTTTGGTTCCCAGCATATTACGAAGGGTGGTCTGAGCCAAGAGGCGTGTCGCCCCATCGGCATTCTCTACATTGGCAATGCTCATGGTGGCATCTTGGACACGGTAATACACCACAGCGTCTACAGAGATCGTCACGCTGTCCTTGGTAAGGATCTGAAGGACAAAATGTGAAATGTGTTACCTTTGAAGAAAAAAACGCTGTAAAAATTAAAAAAAAATCAAATAATTAAAAGAGTTCAGGCAGGCATTAGACCTGTGATTCTCAAAATGTGCATCGCGACGTGCGTCGTTTTTATTTTTCAAGGACGTTGGTTAATAATTCCGTTTTGTGGCTGAAATGTCAATGAATACAACTTTGATAATAAACGTATTTATTCAATTCTCTTTAGTATCACATCAAACGCTGAACCAACCTTTTTCAAAGGCGTTGCATAAAAAGGTTTTAGAAATGCCGCAATAGTCCAAAGGACTTTGTCATGAATTAGTTCGTTTGTAGATTAGTTTTTTGAGGGGGCAAGGTGGCAGATAAATGGGTTGGATCCACGTTCAACCAACAATGAGATTGAAAATTTTGGCAAAACCTTAAAGGTGATGTTCACCAAGGGAAAACAATTTGGCAGTTTTTGTCGTGTGAAAATTTCAGCCACACTTATTCGTCAAGGAAATAAATTGTTTAACACACAGCCAAGCTTTTGGCATCTGAATCGGTAACAAAACTTCAGCATTACATGACTAACAAAGATTGGCCGAAGAACTCCAACGACCAAGGCAGTTTAAGCAGGACGGCGATGACAGATTAAAATGTGCAATCTGATACCAACTGCTGTTAAACACCAACATCACAACGACGAAATGTATGAGCGAGTGATACTTCAAGCACGACATGGGCTTGTTAAGGATGCTGTGTTACATTTTGGACATTTCGCGTATGGTTAAAACGTTGTTTTACATTACACATTTGGTTACTTACAGGACCTACACGCTCAAAAAGATTTTCAAGTGACGTATGCACTGATTGAGTAGTGACAAAGCCGTCAATTGCACGTGCTTAGCATGATGTAAAAATCGATAGAAATCAGGCAATTTATCCACAAATGTAATTCTACATCAAAGTTTTATTCTAAACAAGCTAATAACCAAAGGACTTAATTGCAGTGATAAGAAAATTCGATTTATTTTATGATCCGCAATTTATATCCTTCACCATGGACTTGTTTAATGCTTTTGTGTTGCAACTTCTAATAAAGACGCTTTGGGATGTAGGCGACGGGTTGCTCCTCAACGCAATAAGGCGAATCACTGACAAGTCAATCAATGAGCACAAACAGGGATTATGACGCTTAACCCCCGTAAGCCAAGTACAATCGTCACAAACAATACCGACCTCTTGAGGGGGAACGTCGAACGATACTGTGCGAAGATCAACCTTCCTGTATTCGTCAGTGCATGGGATAATGAAGAAAATGCCTGAAAAACGCAAAAACAAAATGATACATCACACACAGGAAGCCGCATTTCCTTGTTTTCTGTTTTGTTTTGTTTTTAGGGGGAAATTAGTCTGAATGCACCCCAGTGTATTATCACATAGTGGTTTTATTGGATCATTTATATTTTTTAGGATTTTGTTTGGGGGTTGTGAGTTGTTCGATGTTATGTCTTACTGTGTTGGAGAAATGTTGTTTTAGTTTTTTTCAGGGTTATAAAAAAACAGACACCAAAACCTTTCAAGCATCAAGAAAAATTGTGCTTTAAAGTTAACTTTAATCAAACAAACCAAGCAAATTATTTTCGTAACCCGTCCAACATATTTTCTGCGTCGCAAATTAACCACAGAGTATGACAACACCAACCTGGTCCTTTTGCTCCACCTTTGGCCAATCTTCCCAAGCGGAAGATAACAGCTCTTTCATACTCCTGCACAACCTGTAAAATACCAGGAACCAATTGAATAACAGAAGTGCAATTAAAAGCTAACACCAAAAAATTAACAACAAATTCCTTTAATTTTTTCTCCAAAATCCAAATTGTTGATTTTACTGATTATGTTTTTAAGCAGGCAATGGATAATACCTGAAAAGCCATTATCCTGTTGTTAGTTTGGGCAGGATTCAATGCAGTAATGTAAGCAGCAAATTTCATAGACAAAAACTATTACTACCACCATGACACTACTGTGTAAACGATTTTTACCCATTCCATGGTAAAAATTCCGAATAAAAAAACCCTCCTGAGTCAAGTATGTGGTACAACAATACTTAAGTGTGCAAGTGATAGTTTGACTGTAACAGCACCTCTTAACAAAACAATGACCTATGCAACCAAAGTTAGTAAAAAATTTGTGTGTGTGGAATTTAAAGATACCTTACCTTGATACAAGCACAGATTGTTACAGGGAAGAGCAGGATGATAAAGAACACCGAGATCCCAAGCAGCAAAAGTCCACAACATCCATAATCTGTCTCCTCTCCAGCTAAACAGAAAACAGGAACATTATCATTTCTGCTAGAAGTTTCAAAATAGGATTTAAGCTTTAAAACTTTTGGTGCGATAATACACAAGCAACCAAAACTACAAGAAAAGAAGCAAAAATCTAAAAACATCGGTCAAGCTTTGTGTTTTAGAAGTACAGAAGTTTTGTTTGATACAAGTTCTGTTTGCAAAGTGCAAACCTTTATTTGCCTTGTGCAAAAATGGTGCACATAAAATATTGTGATAATTACAATTTACATCACTGTAACAAATATTGGAAAGGTGACCTGGAATTATTATTAAGTGTCCCAAAAAAACACCCACAAAACAAAATATTTCAAGTGCAATGCACAAGGCAAAAAATGAAATATTCCTGGGATTTTAAATTAGTTTTGGAATAGGTGATCATGCATTGTGTATGTGAAAATATAAATTGATGAAAAAAATACCCAAAAAAACAATATTTTATTGTGCTTTGCATGCATTTGAAAGAGTGGGTTATTAAAGTTATACAACACAGCAGAAAGAAAACAAACTTCAAGCCTTTGGAACTTACATAAATCTATCGCTGCATTATACGTATTAGTTGTCTTTTGACCATTTCTTGATGGGTAAACCTTGTTACCCCCTTCAACATGTTGGCTTTCCATGATGATACTAACCAAATGTCAGTTTTGTTTTACAGAGGTCACTTATTGAATAATGCTAGACTGAACAAAAATGATGAAGAACTGTGAGGCACCGAAATGTGACACAATATATAATGTGGCATGCAAAAATAGTCGTTCAAAATGACTGAGTAAAATTTTAACTCCCTGTTTAGGTGTTTAGGCGAGGGACATTTTTCTGCTAATGTTTCTAGTGCATGGAAAACTGAATCTCATGCTCGGCAATTATCCTAGAAAGGTTGAATTGGATTAGTACAAAAAGAGCAAGCATTGTTTTAGTAAAAATCAGATGAGTTAACACCAAGCGGCACCACTGCTACGTAGAGCATTCCATGGAAAACAAATTAGTGTGTTTCAAATACATCTCAACAGCAAAGTCTGCAGTTCGCACTTACAGGGGTTTATAAGGCCCGTATCAACATATTCCTTTGGCCTAGTGTTAGGCTGATCAGGATACATGACAGAATTCAGGCAAGTTTTTCGACTCAAAGCCCTATTTAGGCTGTGATCATTAAAGTCAAACCAATAATCAGTTTCATAATTAAGAAAAAAATGACCAAAAAGACATTAGATGTTTTTTATCCCTAACTCTCCAAATCATTAACTAGCTCTTTTTTTAACTTGTTTCAAAACAATTCTTATCATGCAGAACAATTTACATTCGACACAAAATAAGAATATTTTATGATAAAGAAGTTTTTAAATAACTGCTAGTGATTCATAGGCTGATTTTGGAAGATGAAAAATCTGANTTTGCAAAAATTCCATTCGATTAAGTCTGTTTATGTATTGAGGAGAAAGTAAGAGGCACGTGTTCAAGTTGACGCTTGCACTTTCACCTAAATAATGCCAACTTAACATAACTTTCAGAAGATACAAGTCAGTACTTTGAAATAATCTTCGGCATACATTGTTGTCATCATCACAAAACGTGCTTTACAAGTACTGGCTTGTATCTTCTAAATGAGACTATTAAAAACCTTGAATTGTGTTCCTAATGTAGCCCTATTCGAAAAAAATATCCCATGTTAATGAGGGGTGAAATCATTAGCAGAATATGTCCCAAAAACTTGAGTCGTTAGTAGCCCAAATGCTACACTGAAATTAACCTTTTTTAGGTGGTAGGCATAGTGTGATCATAAGTTAGTGATTAGCTTACAACGTCTGCACCACATTGCACCTACCCTGGTCCGAAATAAGCATCTGATTGGAAGCAGTCGTCGGTTCAGGCCTGCTACTTTCTTTCGCTGGCAGCTTTGACATCTTTAGGTCAGCCGACATTGGCAAAACTTACACCTTCTAAACAGAACTCACACTAAGAAAACTATAAACCACAATCTGCAACAAAACAGTGCAAATTCGGGTTAATTACCTTTTGGTTAAAACCCTGTTGGCGTTTCAGTTTTGTCCGAGCTTCAAGCACCAGCCCAGATTCTGGCAGGTATTAATCGCGTCAATGCAAACGGCACAAGACAAATATTTGGAGTTTATGACTGAAGCAGCAGCAATTAAGCTTGTGCAGTAAATGCGTTCGATAACGTATAAATTACAAGTAAATCTTTAACCCTAAACCTTAGGCTCGCACTTCCAAAACGAAATATGTTTTGTACTTATTTGTCTGTGATATGCAGTTCTCAAAAAGCCAAAGTATTACTTGGCCTGCCCTGTCAAAGACACAAATAATTAAGCATTGTCCCCTCTACAAAATCGTTGACTGCTGGTAAAATGGCAATTATGAGCAAAGAAGTAAGGCCTCTTGGGATTTGTACAACCAAAAGTCAAAAACAAGAACAATGCTGGTAATCACCCCATCAATATATTGACTGTTTTACGAAGGCATAACTCAAGGGGGTATTATGACTAGAATAGCACAAAGGGCTTGTTAAGGGAACAATCATAAAACAAAAGGTTTATTCATTTTCTTAATTAAAGAAACTATAACGAACCGACAAAATAGCTTTTGTAGATGTTTAAATGCTAACAAAAAAAAAGGATTTTCATTTAGAGGGGGGGCAGTTGCTCCAATCAAAACAATAATCGAAATTCGAAGATTCCTGCCGCAATTTAAACAATTTCATACCGGATAAAGCCAGAGCTCCTTTATCAGAGATCAATGTATAAATAATTCAAATACAAATGCAAATCAACGTCGATATGCCGCAAATATGATCAGGTAGCATGACACACACTTAGACAGATGACCTTTGCATCGTAACGTGGTTTTAATCAATTCTTGTCGTTTTTTATCGATTAGGGTAGGGGACTCTCCTGGGTAAAGTTACACCCAATGGCGTTAAATTCTACTTTTCATGGGGTTAACTTAATAAGGAAAGCTAGAGTATGTATTTGTGAAATTGGTAAAGTTAAGAAGAATTCGGTTTACTTTCTATTTCATATCAAGACCCGGAAATTGTATACAGGTGTGTTGATCCTATAAATATTATGTTTGGATGCATAAATAATATTGTCTTAAAAAATGTTTTCTACAATTTCGGTATGCTGCACCGTCTGCAATTTTTTTGAAATCAGGTTGAAACTCTCTCTCCGTCTTTTAAAGGTAACATAACAAATTTACAAATGTCCATGCAGGATGCAAAAATTGTGCAGAATTTCCACAGAGTTTGAGCGGCGTGAACCAGTATTTGTACAAACGCGAGTCACCGACCAACAAGGTTTGAAGTTCACTATCTCAACGTTAGGTTACCAGGTGGTCTGTGGTAAAAAAAACTGTGGCGGGTTAAAAATATTTTTAGCGATTCCATGTTCTCAAGCTAGCACGCGCTCAAGTGCTTGTCACGGGTTGTGGTTGAATTCACACAGTTTCTTTTTTATCCTCGTATGCTTGGCTGCTTTTACAAGAATGACGGAACGTTTCACAACGTGTCAAGCGTCACTACGGTTTAAAATACGGGCTTGCTGTAAAAGCTTTGCTCAAAAAGTTACCAGTTTTGTAAATCCAATGAAAAAATTTTTGACCCCGAAAAACGGTTCTAAAAACGAAATACTTGCGTGTCTAGAGCAAGCCTTGTTATATCACTGATGATGGCATGAGTTATTGCCGAAACGTTTGGTGATTAAGGCATGTCGCTTTTACAACTACTTAGGCCAGCATGTTTATGATAGGAGTGTAAAAAATTCGCATTTGACAACCGTTCAAGTTTTCCATTCCCAGCTTTTTATTATTTATCGATTTTGCAGGTGTTTCTGCCCTTTTACAGTTTTTGTGAACATTATTGCTTAAATTTTTAAGCGTGCAAAGGGCCAGCGGCCTGAAGTGGCTCTTAAAATGTGATTTGTGCTCTGCAGTGCCCCCTTGTGGTATTACTTTTGAACACGTGCACGCACACGATGTCACACCATAGCAATAAGGCCCAGCTTTTCCAAAACACGTTTAATGTTATCAGCATTGTTGCGCTGACCCTTCGGTTGGCGAGTGTGATACCCGTGAATGTTATGGTTTATGTTTAAAGAATATTTTTAATGATAACAACAACAAAATTGAAATTAAAACTACTTTCAAAGCTTCGAAACAGACTAAAAAAACTGTTGCATGTTAATT
>QXVZ01030066.1:0-10688 GCA_008931825.1 Phallusia fumigata
AATCGAATTTGTATTTTTAAACCGAAGCCAAATGGAAACATGTTACAAGTTTGTGATGTATATAATATGCTAGTGGAAATTACTTGCCTAATACAAGCACATTTACATTCCAGAAACTACAACGAGTGATTAACGACTCTGGTTTGTGGACGAGCACATATTTTACAACACAAACTCCATGTTCCCTGCTTCCACATGGAATTAAGTACCGAGTAACTCGAACTGTGGGCAATGAGTTGTTGATAAAACATGATCACTTACCGACGGGCCGTGCCCAATCAGATAATACTGACCCGAGGAACAGGTACTATTCAGTGCAAAAGTTTCGGTGCCCTACAAACGATTCGATTGTTTGGCGTGAGAGATATCGCTACTGCGAACCAAGGGACAAGGTGGAGGGGGGAACTGGATGCATTTGCACGTAAGTTGTATCTTCTATTGCGAAAAACTTTAGCCTGTGTGTAAGTACAATTTTGTTAACAAACAGGTTTAATTTCTACCGAGTATTGTTTCTAAATTATTTACATTTCGTTGTAGTTTTATTTCCTACTTCTGATATTATTGCTTCCGAATAAGCTTGGGCAGAAATCCATTCGATTGTAGGCTTGCTGAACTAAATGTTTTGTAAACGTAAAAACGTTTGAAAATTGACCCTGACTATAGGCTGCGAATCCATTTAGTGACAACTTAGGAGTGGTTGTAAAAACCAAAATTTGCCTCGATGAATACGGCTACCAGAAGCAAGAATGCAAATACAAGCCGAAACTTATCAAATGCGATTGTCCTACAACAACATCTTTGTCAACAACATCTTCGTTTCGGTAAGCTTTCTCGATAATTTGTTGAGGAAAAATTCTGGTTTGAAAATATAATTAGAGCTTTCTTTGTAGGAAGGAGACAACTGGAACACTTATTGAGACACAAACATACACAACTAAACAGTTGCTTAACAACATTTCCGTCGCGTATCAACTATCAACAACGGGACCAAAAGAATCAACTTCCAACCAGCCTAACCTTACTCCGGCAGTGATAGTTCTGTGTATTGCCCTCGGCATATTGATCGCGCTCATTGTCTGTTACATCATAAGGAAGCGATTCTGGAAACCACCGAGTGAACGAGACTGGAGAACTTTGGTAATAATAGATTCATTATTGATGGAAGTGGCCATGCATAAATAATTTTCCTATGCGTTGGTTTTATAAATACCCATTGACTTACAAACAACACGTCTTAAACTACAGATTTGCAGCTGCTTTTTTATTTTTTTGTTTAATGTGCTATGTACGACTCCCTATAGCATACTAAAAAAACTTTGTTCAGATATTTTGTAATCAATGTTTACCATTGGGTTTCGTACTTTTCAATTTCAGCAACACCATCTGTACAGACCGCCGTTTCACCTTTGCCTGACGCTGGGTACCTGAGTGTTGGCAATCAGCCTGAACAAAGCGTCTACCAAACGATTGAATCCGATACTGCCCCTCCGGTGCCAATACGACTGTTCTCGATTGCAAGTTCCGGGACTATCGCATCGTCAGGCTCGCGTTCTAGGCTGTTTCGGCATACTGCGCTTTCACTTTCAACTGACGTTCTTCGCCGCAACACTGAGAGTCGTCAGCAAAACAACGCCGGTGTACGGAAAGAAGGGGATTACGCAACAATCAGCGCGAGAATAGACGATCGCATGTACGACTTGCCTCCAGATTGCGTTGATGTTGAACCTCAAGCTGCTGGAAACCTTTACGCGTCTCCCTGTGATGCAAAGATCACAGATGAAGGGGATGAAAGCGACATAAGAGTTAATCCACTCTATTCAAACAATGAGGCTGTATAGTAAAAATTGCATTTTCTTACAAGGTACTGAAAAAAAAACATGTCAGCGCATCCGAATTGGCAGAAAGCAAAATACGACACTCTTTATCTGTCGTGCTTAATTTATACATGCTGTAAAAACTGATCCGTTTTTAAATGCCGTTGACGTCAGTAAAGCATGGGTGGGCCATGTCCCCTCCCTCAAATTTAAAAATTGTACATCAAATTCACCCTCGGAAAAAAATCTCTGAGTTACATTAATGTCTCTTGTGACATTAAAGTCTCTCAAAGTCTGCGCCAAACTCACTCTCTTATGAGCCTCGTCACATAACACTTTATAATTACGGTGTAGCTGCAACGCGTTCGACCTTGATCCACCACTTGTGCCCTTAACATGTTTGCGCCTTATAACGTTTTAACGTTGCGCAGCTATTTCCGGCCTGGTGATTGATTTAGTGCTATTGTGTCGCTATTTTTTCTTTCACCAAGCGAAATAAACTCAACTCAACTCAACTCAAGGTAGCTTTCTCTTGGAAGTATTTGGACCATCCCAAAATTTTGGGCTGGCTTCGCTCTTGCATAGTAATGGCATTGTTTTGCACGACGCCGGTTGTAAATGTCTCAAGCATTTGCGTTATACTATTTTTAACATTAAAGGTTTTCATGTGCAATGTCGGTGCATTTTGCTACAGACCATGGCGATGAAAACCCCATTTTTGCTGACACTTGTTGACATATGTGGCATCAATAGTTCTCCAACTAACTTATCGTTAAGGAGTCTGATTATCTCAATTGATTCATGGTTTAAATACATAAAACAAGTAACGTTAGCTAAAAACAAGTAACGTGCTAAAAATAGGTGCATATATAGAGTATATTTCTTTACATAAAGCTAATACTATACACAAGTTTTTAAGATCGGAAACTTTGCAACGCAGGGTATGTACAATATAAGCCGGCTGACTTTTACTTGGTGTATAGTGCAGTAGATTTTGACATAAAACGTTTTTTACAAACACAACAAATGTGCTGAAACTTTTTCTGAATACACTTGAAAAACAAGGGTCTGCTTAGAAACTGAGTAGATTTGACTTAACGAAACGGGATGTCAGCTTAAAATAATTTCAATTATTACATAACAAAGCGAAAGCAGGTTCTAGGTTACGTCAAATGAAGATAACTAACTACAACCACCATGCACAAACAAAAAAATATCATTTGACTTTGTTTTTACACCAAAACAAATATAAACAGGCCGCGTTCTATATGGATCGAGGTACAAAGATAAAACAATTATGTACACGAAAATCTTTCTTTCCGGGTATAGTAGAGTAAACGTGCTTAAATTGCGCAAACAAACATTTAATCACCCAAAATGGTAACAAAAGCAACCGCTTTAACTCAAGTCATTTGGGGCGTATCAGATAAGAATTTAAAGCCGTCGAATAAGACAGACAAATTTCTGACACTTCAAAAATTAAAATAACGCTGGAACAAAATCAAATATTCTTTAAAGCACAGATTCCATGCTAATGTTTTTTACAATCGCCTCACATTCTGGTTGGTGATTTAATAATATATTTCTGTTTTTCATACGCATTGGTCATTGTAGGGACAAAATAAAATCTACCAGCCAAAATATCCGGATTGGCGGCCAGCAGGCTCATTATTATAAAATTCTAGTAAGTTTGAAAATTGATTTTTGGGGAACGAGGAGAATAAAAATGTACACAGGAGTATACAAATATAAGACTTGCATCATAACAAAATATCGGCAAACATACCAATTTCAGCAATCGAAATCCAAAATTCTAACTAGATCGTAAAGTTTTGATTGGTAGCCGTCTTTTAAACCCAGCCCTGTGACTTTAGGCGCGCTTTGTAAGTGATTTAAGGCATTTTTTACACTTTACATCAGAGATGACTTTAAGCGTAATAATATCTGAGTTAACTCCACACTTGGGGCATCGTTTTTGCTTTAAAGGTCGAACACAGTGGGCTTCCGCTCCGTTGTAAGTGTGGAAACCCAAGAAAAATTCCACACGCTGTCTTGTTTCAGCATTGCTCCTTGCATGCAATTTGTACTTCTTTGGGTTAAAGTAGACATCCACCGTCTTGCTTTTTATAGGCTTTTCAAGATCAACCGATATCCAACCGACACTTGGACTTGCATGTTTGGTCTTTTTTAATATAATGCTTCCTGTCAATACTTGAAGCATCATGACGGCTTCTCTGTTGCTCCACATCTTCTCGTTGTCATCCCAATCTCCCAATTTTTCTCGCGGTATCAGCTTTTTTACAGTTAGGGCTCCATGCGATCCTAATAGCTCGATCGTTTTGTCACAAATAGAAAGTCTAGCAGAGCGAAAAGAATCACGCAACTTGATTGATGAAGACAGATATTCCTGGCGCTTTTCCATGTGCCCATCGCTGCAAATTGCTAACAGGAACCGAAACACGTAACCGTAAAACGGCGCACGTCCCCATTTTTCCACTCGTCTTTCCCAACATTCAATAATTTTTATCAACGAGCCAATTTCGTTGGTATCCTCAATTGCTGAATGTCTCATAAAATGCAACCAAGCCTGCATGTCGGCAGACACACGTACATGTACACTGTTTGCAAAAATTGAGCGAAGCATGATGCTGTACAGATTCTCAATCTCGCGGACGTGATCTGAGTCGTCAAACGAGCCGTCTTCTTTCTTTTGGTCATTAACATTTCTGAGATAGATCAAACGACGCCTTACTTCAGACACCCGAAGATGAATGTTCTCTGTATCAAAAACAGAGCCGGAGCGAATTTGGTGTAAAAACTCCTTGTATTTAGTTTCGCAATCTTCGTAGTCATCCATTCTTTCAAGCTCATGTGGCTTGGCTATGGATTTATATTCGTCCAACAATCGACGACATTCGTACAGCGAATCACGTACAATCTCGGCCAGGGGCATATCATGCGTGTTAAGGGTCCCGTCGATCGCCGACTGACAACCGCCGGGGACATTTTTGTGCACATGTTCCGCCAACAATAAGCGAATCTTGATTTCGCCCAAATATGCATAGGAAAAGTTATTTGCAACAAGCTTTCGCGCCTGGTTAAATTCATCAATTCCCTTGAGAGCACACGTCACAGCTTTGGACATTTTCTTTTCTTTGATAAGTTGTTTGACTTGCCTGTGATAGCAATATCCCAAAGTGTTTCTTGTTTTTCCGGTTGCATCATCGCCGTTTTGTTTTGCCAATTTAACAGCGGTTTGCAAAGCCTTTTCTGCTTCATCGAATTGCCGTGCAAAACTGTACTGTCGACCTAGAGCAGCAAAAAATTGTGAAATGCTTGGAAATGCATTAGCCAAAGCCTTAAGCACTTCGATTCTGCTACTTTCGTTCTTTATGTCATTAAGCATTCGAGAGAGGCTCTCCCGTTTTGGTTGGTGTGCCCTCAGGATGATCATCTTTGTAAAAGCCCACACTATTGACGGTGGACTGAGGGATCCAACTTCGGCCTTGATTGCCCCAATAAATTTGATCACAAGGTTTGGAAGTTCCTCACATGCACTATCAGAAAGGCCATCCATCGTTTTAGTCTCATCGTATGCCACGGGAGACACCAGTACATATTCGAGTACTTCTTTCGCAACACGTGGGTATATCATTTTCCAATCACCTTTGGTGCTTTCAGTAACAAATTGCTGTCCTTTGAAAGGGAGATCGGACAATTGAACCGACTTTCCAGAAACACGTAGTAGTTTTCGAAAAGCATTTTTTCTAATTCCCACTTGTCCGTAATACAAAAGTAGCGCCAGATAGGCAATGGTCTGCTGCCAGGGTAAAGCCGGATCGGTATACGGGGTCATGTAACCTGTAACGTAAGACTGAATACCGTCGTATTGAGCATTAAATGCAGTAAGGCCAAATTCATAGAGCTGTATGTCAAATTCGTCGACATCCTTTTTTAATCTAAGCATTGCGTGATTGTTGCTTTCGGAAAAATGGTCAAGAATGTCCAAAAGATTGCATGCTTCTTCTGTTGAGACAAAGCTTGGCAGTTGAATTTTATCATCAGCAGGGCTGCGCCTTTCCAGTTTCTCGTAATTTCTCATAACGTGTATGATCACAAGGCTAATGTTTCGCTTTGACAAAATCGCCTGGGCGTCTGATTCGCTTGCGCCATCCAAGAGGACAACCACTGACATTGCTGTTAACTCGTACACTTCTTCCAAATGAGAAACTACTTCAGATATTGAAGTAATTGGCATTTTTACCAAAACACATGGAGCATCTTCTCGCAGTTTCCATAGCAACTGTCGTGCAAAAGTTGACCCACCACCACCAGGACCATGGTGTAGCTTCACAATAGTAGATTTCCACTTATCATTGATTGCCCGATGTATATAGTCACAAGAAACTTTCTGGATACGGCGCTCGATTGCAATTTGACCGCTACTTAAATAATCCCAAGTCACTTCTCCGCCACGAAGAAAAGATTTTCCGTAAGTAGTATCTTTACGTCGCTCCATCAGGTCTTGAGTAACAACGTGATCAATGGGTAAGATTTCGAGAGTCCGGCTTATTTGCCTGCTAACTTCCCTTTTCAAATCAACCATCGAGGCTTTGCCTTCACTATCTTTTCCGGGCAATCGCACATAATTGAACAATCTCTTAGGTGGCGGAACCTGACTGAGACATTTGTTTACATCTGTTAGAGAAATGGTATTCGTTTGGCCTAAAACCTTGTACTTCTTTAAAATCTTTTGCAATGTGTCATTAGGTTTTGGACAGCAAACCCAAATATTGACAGGAAACAAACCGGTTACATGCCTATCAAAACCTTTACGTATTCGTGCAAGGATCTCCTCCAAGTAGTCGTAACTCTCTTCTTTTTCGTTGTACCACAATGCAACGAAAACAGGCGACAAATCAGGACAACAAAAGTCAGCCATATCCCTAAACATTACGTCAAGCTCCTCGTCGTGTTTCGAAACCCAATCCAAATATTCTCCAGTGTGGACTGATGCTTGGTCCTCGCAAATTCCTTTCATGAAAACCCACTTTGTCGTTGATTCGTGCAAATTACCGATTGTATTTAAATAATCAAATCGTTTTATATCTCTTTCTTTTAGCAGCGGCTCCAGTTGATTAAACAATCCGCTTTTCCGACTGTTTACATCGAAATCGAAAACGCACATCCATGGAACGTGCGCTATCCCACTTAAGTCACCAGGTGTGTTCTGAATGTCACTTATTAAAAAAGATCCAGTTTCACTCTCTTCCAACATTTGCAAGATGTTTCTCATGCTTTCAAAGCTCTCGGTTTCAATTTTTGAGCTTGACCCAAGTTGAGTCTCGTAATTATCAAGCCATTCTGCGCTTTTCAGTTTCGGAGTTTGTGATTGTAATTGCTGCAGGGAAAGTTTCTCTGCTACTCTTAATTTCCAACTTCGGTAGACCAGTCGACCATTTTTGCTAAAGGCAACCCCCGTACTCTTGACATCCAAGATATAGGCCCTTCGGAGAAAGTTCTTGAAGTTTACAGAACGATGCTTAAATTTTCCAAAACACTTTTCAAACTCAGAAAAGACAGTTTCCAGTTCTTTTTGAAAGAAAGGGTCGGGATGAATACAGCACCCAACAAGGAGAGAAATGAAGAATTCTTTTTTTTCTGCACTGTCTCTTTTTGCCTCATTTTCTAAATACAAGCAAGTGTTATTCGAGGAACTAGCAAATGGATTGTAGATTGGTTTTACAATGAGTTTAGCCACTTTGGCGGCTGATTAGGATGTGGTTAAAAACAGCCGAATGTTCAAAGTGTCATGCAGTAAAAAAGCAAGCTTAAAAAACCTGACCAGTATAGTGTTTTTAAAGCCTATGAGGACATTTGAAACAATTTTTAGGGATAACCTAATAAAATATACAAGGACCCCTAAATCAGAAAAAAATGGTGACAATAGTAATAACAGTTACAAGTGTTTTGTACCCTCCCGTCACGTATAATGTTATTATTAAAAGCCCTATAAATAATAGGGTCAGCGCTCACATAACCACTCGAGGTTGTATAGCTGATCCTTCGTTACCAAGAGCAAACGTAATAAAATGAATGAACGGGAATAAATAATAAAGGGTTGCTAACGCAACCACCCCGCCTGTTAGCACAACATTGCGGACAATTAGATATAAATATATTTTGAACCATTCTGTTGCCACCAACCATTACCTGCTTCTTTGTGGGCTTCAATGAACCGCGTCACCGCCTCCGCTCCCACATTTACGTCCATTAACGGAACTTGCACCTGGACTTGCCCACGTAGAAGCTGGGTTGTTGGTTCTTTGTTCTGGTACAACACTAAAGTAGTGCATCCCAGCATATCTGTAGGTTCCACTAACTCGATGAGTTTCTCCAACTTATTGGCATCATCGTCTAATAGAAAGATGACTCTAAATATGTGATGAATGATTAGAATCAAACAAAACAAATGCGTGTTTAAAAATGTTTTTAATTATTGTGCTTACGATGTTTTACACCATTGGTTATAGCCACAATCACTCCAATACTTATTTCGCCTGGCTAATATACAAGTGATACAACCCGTAAAGCACATTTTGGGGCAACGTTAGCAGATGAGACTGGTCCATAGTTGAATTTTAGCGGAAGCATAAAGCGAAAGTCGTTTTTGGTTAGAGCCAACGAAGTACGAATAAAATTTACGACCAAAGCGTTGGAAAACTTTTTTCAATAAACTTGTGCGAAGGACCAGTAAATATATAACGATGTTTTTTAGAATTTTCGCAAACTTACTTGAACTTGGCATGGCGTACTCTCGACATCAGGTTTGAAACTTCGCTTCGGCCTGCAATGCATTGGTATCGGAGAACTTTGTAGGTGGCGCTGAGGCGATCTTCAATTTGTTCTATTAACGGAAGACTGTCTTTGTGACAGATCAAAGTGACGTCACCATCATCCATTTGCGAAGAAGACACATCTAAGTAAACTTGCCACAATCAGCAACTGTGACAGTGGCGAAGTGCGCAATTTTGGGCTGGGAGGAACAGAGACCCTTGGGTTCCAGTTTTTTTGGCTTGTGTACGCTTTGCAGAACTTTGCGCAAACGTCCTAATTAACTTATCTTTACACCCAATGCTGTAAATATTTTAGTTTACTCTTAAGTGCCCCGCGTTGGTATGCCCAAATGCGCCGATTTTAAGTCAAAGATAATATAGCCAATACGTTTGGTGCATTTTTAAGGTACAAAAAATTACCTATGTATATAGCTTGCCTACTGTGTTCAAATATTGAAACTTTTATGTCTATTCTAATTTTTAACTTTGCTATAGCTTTTATTACCTGAGCTTCCGTCGTTGTTGATGTTTTCATTCATGTTTGTTACTGGTAAACTAGAACTTTGCTGTTACTCGTTGTGAACATAGTAGTACCATATTCTGTGAATAAACAGAGTTCAAGAACAACCATAACAAATTACAAATCTACAGCAAAAAAAATCACATAGCCGCTTGCTTTGAATAAGCATTTGAATGCACACAACGAGCGAGATAACATTTACACAACCAGCAAGGTATCAATTACCACCAGAACTTAAACGGTCGACCAGCACAGACTGCACGAAACTCAAGTTTCACCCTGGGGGTAAGGAGAATTAAACTACCCCAATGGGCTACGTTGGGCTATTAGGGAAGTTCGCCTGAAAAATGTGGATCAGGTGATTTCTGATATCTATAGTCGTAATCCGCATACATCCACCAAATAGCAAGCGAAAATTTAAGCCTGTAGAAACTCCTTACGTTAACCGTTTATAATTTTGTGCAAGAACGATTTCATTGTTTGTTACTTGGGCTGATAATCTGTGACTGGCTATGCACAATGACTCTACGAATTCCCTTTGAAATATAGCGTTTTAAAAAATAACTTTTAGGTAATGTTTGCTCACAATTGCACTTTTTTGGGCATTTTGTCGTCCTAGGTCATTTTTTGAAACCAGCTTCACTTTATGTGCGTTACATACATGACAAAAGAATCATTTCGATATTGAATGGAATGCTGACAAAACGTGACGAATTTTGTTGTTAACCTGGCGATGTAAATTTCGAGACATAAACGCCAAACCAGTTAATTCGGTTCGGAGCGGATAGTTTTTTAACCGCGAAGCCTAAATACCCGTTTACACTATGTTCAGTGGCGCTTAACGTATCCTTACTTTGCGACCCCTTTATTTACACTGCGATTATCGGTGCATGGCTTACTAAATCAAATGTACATCGTTATTCTTAGCTTTCAATGGCTGCAGATGACCATATACTACCATATAAATTTATCGTTGGATTGCATTTATTTGATTGGATTTTAGAAGACGGCATCAGTATTAGATTTAAGGCCACTGCGTAGGAAAATTTGTAAAATAAGAAATTTGGAGTTCGATAAAGCCTGTTTTAACATGAAATTAAATTATTATTAAAGCGCCACACTTATTCGTGTTCATGAATCAGTGTGTCCACTTGTCGGCTCGCTCATTCGTTTTTCTAATTTTTACCTTTCACCTTTCCTTCAAAAAATTGCCGCAAAGGTTAGGTTGTTTTCAAAAAACATGTCAGTAAGCACGTAATTATATGGTCATGGACACAACGAAGCCCATGTCGGAAACAATGGACACACTTTTGGAAATATCCAAACTATTGAACACTGGGCTGGATGCAGAGACGTTAAACATTTGTGTGCAGCTCTGTGAACTCGGAGTAAACCCAGAAGCGATTTCAACTGTCATTAAGGAAATAAGGTTTGTGTTTTAAACTTATTGATGATGATTTGCCAGTCACAGAGTCGTGAGCTTGATGTACCAACCTGTTTGTGTAGATATCTTTACAT